>JAIPRL010008924.1:0-18995 GCA_025469235.1 Pemphigus obesinymphae | reverse complement strand
TCGTGAACTGAACCGAAAAAATACACTATATAATAAAATAGGAAACCCAAGTACCTATTGAATTTATAAAAATTAAGTCGAGAATAAAATAAACATAAATAAACATTATTATTATTATATAATGATAAATAATCATGGATTAACATATTATTATCATGGCAGATAAAGTTAGTTGTTAAAACGTTTTGAAACAAATTTACTAAATCGGTTGTATTTATTTGCGTATAAACATTTAATAAATTTACTAATTAAAACCGTTTTGAAAAAATTCAAAACGGTTTGATTTTAAAACGTTTTAACTGTATCATATAAACGTACTAATTGATACTTTTTTATTATTTTTAATATATTTGCTATCTATATCCTATATATTAACTTTTCCATAACCTTCTAATTGATTGAATCCAATTTCAAATTGTCTAACGATTTTTGAGCTCAAATTTGGAGTTTAAAACCTAAAATTCGTGCGAAATATTTACCGTCACACTTATCGTCCCTAAATTCCGGTATAAATATTAAAATATATGATATATTTTTATTAGCTATGGTCTATGGGCCCTTTGACCAAATCGCGGACTGGCCCTTTTGATGCCAGTCCGACACTGTATGTATCAACAATCACAATGAATACTTTTTTTTTAAATTTTAAAACCGAAAAAATTGATCCAACCCGACCCTAGAGAAATTTTAATTCAGCATTACCCAAATATTTGGGAATATTTGAGTATATTTTAAATTATATTCCCCCCCCCCTTTACTGACCCAATTGTTTTTATTGTTTAGGATATATGTATATGAAGGTCAGAGAATTGTAGATATACAATTTATGTTTAATTCAATAAGAAATATTAAACATGAAGGCTTCGATTGTACATTTTCAAATTTGAAATTTAAAATAGAAAAACGAATTGGTTTTTTTAGCGAATTTGTTTTTATTTGTAAAATGTGCAATAAGGATGAGGTTATATCTACTGAACCACCTGAAAATAGTACCTCTCTATCCACTAATTTAGCTGTAGTTACATCTACTATAAATACTGGTCAAGGATATTCACAATCACAGCAGTTTTCGGCTATTTTAAATATGCCATGTATTAGTAATTCTTTATATCAAAAACTTCATGCTAAAGTTGGAAAATATACTGAAAATGTTGCCTTAGAAGCAAATAAAGAATCTAGATTGGCTATAGAAAATGGTGACGTCAATAAGGATGGTGTACCAATGATAATGGTAGTCGCCGACGGCGCTTGGTCCAAGAGATCCTATAGATCAAACTATAATGCACTATCTGGTGTTGTAAGTACCTACCTTATATTGACCATATGATACCATAAATCATTTCTCCGCAATTAAATAATAACTAAAATTATGTATTTTCATTATGTATTTTCATTTTTCATGTTTTATTTTTTACATTTACTCGTGAAATAAAAATATCTTATATGATACTTATTAAATGTATTATTTTTAATAGTTATTAAAATATTCAAATAAATTTCAAAAAATGGTGGTCTAGTCTATGGTGGAAGGCCCTAGGCCGTAATGCCAAAAGGTCAAAAATACCAAATAAGCAAAAAAAAAATAAAGGTCCTCACTTTTCAAAAATTGTCAACTGAACAGCAAATTTTATAACAGTTTTACTAGGTATGCCAATTATTATTTCGTGCACTTTATAAAAAAAAGACACATTCTTTCTTTGAAATTACTGGAAAAATAAAAAATAACCTAAATAAAGTACTAGCTATAATCAGGGTCGTTCCGAGGCTATCCATTTGGGGGGGGAGGGTATCAGTTGCAAAATTGTCGACTATAAAAATCAATTGGCAAAAAAAAATGGTCTTCACTTTTCAGTAATTTTGCCAACTCAAAAACTCATAAGAGGGGGGTCACCCCACCCCCTAGGGACGGCCCTGATTAGAATGGATTTTCTATAAAAAAAAAATCTCTTCCCCACAAAACTGCTACTCGACACCTACCCGGAATATTGTATATAGAAAAATAAAAACCACATACAGATTATTGTAAAACCAATATAAATAATAAATACAATGTGGAATGTTTTAGGTACGTTATATTATAATTTCGATTATATTTTATGAAAAGTTGTCCATTTAGCGTATTTTTGTGTAAAAAATATAATTTCGTGTAATGTGTATTCGAAAAGCGTCTCGTTTTATAAAGAACTGAATGTAAGAGCAAATTTCCCGAAAAGATAGATCGACGAATATAATATAATAATGGTGGTATAGGTATTAAATATATATATATTAAATTTTTCTGTCGAGCGTACGAATATGCGGGTAGTGTTATCGACACTGATCATCGCGCTGCGGCCATTGAAATGCAACGTAGATGTATATTATTATGTCGAACGTATTTACACACACCAAAGACCAAATACTACTCACACGCAAACACACTGCGTAACACAACTAAATTATAAAATTGCCTATACGCAACCATTCAATAAACGACCGCCTCCAATCCCCTTAACCTATAATATATTTCTTAAAATAAATTTGCGATAATTTATTTTGTTCGAATTAAAATTGTAGTTTTATAGGTAGGTACTTACCGTGATGGATTTGGTACGCCACTTTAATAATGCATAAGTATTCCCTTTATGTTTTCTCTTTCTTGACAAGCAATTATTTTTATTGGAATTGATATCCATAGTATTTATGTAAAATATTAAATGTATGTAAAAATGTGATATTTGGTAACAGACAATAGTGTGATATATAGCCAAGCCACAATATTATTTGGAAAATGATGGGAGAGTATATTATTATGATCGTCCATGACTCACATGAGTAGTAATATCGAAAATATAGTTCGATTATTATTATTATCCTTTCCAGATATAATCAAAACAACTTTTGTTATCTGATTTTGTATTTAAAAATAACGATCACCGGGCGATGGTAAACATATATTCTCGGTTGACGGTGTGCCGTGTTGAGATGATGTATACACACTCGCACGCACAAGCACACGTCAAATTTACGGCTACTGTATTTGAAAAGACACGAAATCTTATTTCAAACGTACCGATGGATCTACTGATGCGATAAGAATTCTGAAAACTGATCTAAATTTGTCGTAAAATTTACTTGAAAACGACTTTCCCACTTTTTCAAATGTAGCCCCTTGATTTTCACAAAAATTGAATATGTCAATTTTTGGAAGTTTAATTATAATAACTCAATTTTAAAGGAACTTAGGAGGATAAAATCAAAAATGTGGGAAAGTCGATTTAAAATAGATTTCATGACGAATTCAGATCAGTTTTCAAAATCCTTATCGTATCAATAGGTCCATCGGTAGGTTTGAACAAAAAAATGTCTAAAATGCTATTTTACACGTGTGATAGAGAGAGACAGACAATCGCCGCCTCCAATCCCCTTAAGATTAAAGTGAGATTATTTTATCTAAATTAATTTTAATTTTATTATGAAAAGGGCTGTTTTTGCCGAAGAAATCAGGAAGTCCGTAGATGTTTGGCTGTTGACATCCTTAAGCACCCACAGCTGCGCCCTAAGTCTAGAGCTCCCATATAGCACGCAGAACTTCAGAAAGAGCCCGTAGAATACCTACCTATGGATGAAACGCTGGTAACAGACAGAAACCTGCAACAGACCTGATTAAAGAATTATTTATAAAAGTCCCTGGCTGAGATATTACATGGGCTCATTGGATAACACTCAATCGGATAAGAATGAGACAAGGAATGTGCAACTACCTACTTCTTAAATGGGGCATGGCCGACTGTCCACTTTGTGAATGTGGAGAAAAAACACAGTCAATCAAACATATAGTAGAGGCGTGCCCTAGTACAAAGTTTGAAGGATTGGCAAAACTATATGAGAGCAGACCAGTCACAGTAAAATAGCTCGAAGAACTTACTGTGATTTCTATTATTATTATTATAACTACTATTATTTATTTATTTATATTTTATTATTTGTCCAATTATTTGTTTGTCTAATTTTATCAATTTATAAATTTTATTTTTATTAATATACTACCTATTCTCATGTTACCTTATAATAAGCCAAATATGTCATATGCATAAATAAATAATTAATTTTAGAGCATTTTAATGGTATTTTAGTTAAAAAGATTAATTTTAATTTAATTTAACAATCTAAACATATATACCTTTGATCAAAGACGTATTATTATAAGAAAAGTTAGTTTATATTGTCTAACTAAATTAATTTTAAAGCAATTTAAGTTGGAGAGATGGAAAATTAACCACTAATTTTGTGTGCAATATTGATCAATTATAATTTAATATTATTGTTGATACCTAAGTATAAGATAATAGGACATTAAGCTCGCAATGAATGACATTTAGCTACCAAATAATAAATATATACAGACTAATGTATTAAATTTAAAAAAAACCAACATACAAACATGTAAGTATTGATGTCAGAAAAAATAAACAAACATGTAAGATGTAACTAAATAATACATTTTTCAATAATATTACCATATACATTTGTATATAACAAAAATTATTAATTTATAAACCTTTATTTTCATGACAATTGACTAATTTATAGGTACACTCATTGATTATTGATAGTACTATTAATTTTATAACATTATAAAATCCATGCTAGTAATAATTATGTAAAATACCTGATCAAAATTTTATTTTGAATATCATAGGGTTTATATTTTAAAAGTACTTATTATAAATAATATACTTTAAGTAAAATCCTATATATTAAGAATTTAATTAGTACCTAATAATTTACGGTTATTGAAAATTTTTTATTATATTATTTTAGTAGGTACTTATAAAAACAATGTATTATTAATTATGTAATAATATTTCATAGTGCATGCAAAAATGTATTTAAAAAAAATTTATCAGCTTAGTTCAATAAAAAAAGAATGAATAATAATAATAATAAAATGTATATACTAAAATTTTAATAATATGAAAAATAACAAATTAAACATTTGATAAAATATATTAAAAATAAAAAAGTAATTTAAAAAAAAACCGGAGAAACACTAGGCACATTAGGTAGGATGTATTTATGTTAGAAGTTGGTCCATGATCCCTTCGGTTCTCAGACAGTATAGTATATTATATTCTTATAATTAAATTTGAAAGCAATGATAAATCATTTCTATAAGAACGATTTTGAGTAGTGTGAAAAATATGTTACCATGACAATTTTATTTGTTTTTTTTTTTTCTATATTTATAAAATACTTAATACTGTATACACTATATAAAAAGTAGTTTTTTCTTATGCCTAAAGAAACTACTGGGAAAATCAAAAATAACCTCTCTAAAATATCAACTAGAATGAGTTTTCTATAAAAAAATCTCTATACCCCACAACTGCTATACAACTTCTGGTAGAGTTTTTGGGTACAGACATAAAAAAAAACTTCATTGTAATACCAATACATTATTCACTTAGCTCAGAATCTAAAAACAAAATAGGTAATGGATGAAATAAAAATTAATATTTTTTCAATTTAGCTTTATTTTAAAAAACACATTCATTTTAAATCGATAGAAAATATCACTTAATACACTCTATTTCTAATTATTTATATGCAATAATACAGCTTATTTTATAAAATATAAGTGTACAACAAATGTATTATTTTTTTACACAACTTAAAAAAATATTCTGTCTTATCTACCTATAGTAATTATATACCCTACATAAATATATTTAACTAATGTATATTTTTAATATACCTCTATTAAATCCTATTTAATGATCTGTAAGCCAATACTAAATTCAGTACAAGAAAAATGAATAGTTTTCAAAACAGCTCCTGAAACAAGTCAAATAAATAACCATAATTAGGTTTTTTAACATATTATTAAAATCATAATTATTATATTTAATCATTTAATGTAATTAAATAGTGTAGGGTCAACTGAGGTCAGTAAATTGAATCAATTGTTAATAAGAACATAATATTCTACTTAAATATATATTGTATACAGGTCTATTTATTATTCAATAATTATTCTTAGAATATTTTTATTTGAGTTTATGTATTTACTTTTTGTTTATCAAAAATATACATCCAAATTTCTTATTTTTCATTCTAACTATTCGACTATCAATTATTCAGTATTGTATATTTTTATTCTGTTTATTATCTATATGAAATAATAATTATAATCATTTTACTCTCCATATTTATTTGCCTCAGATTTTTTTTTCCATTCTATTAAGAGGGTAACTATAGTAGGACAACAAACCTACAAAAACACGTAAAAGTTATTCCAATAGTACGATTTACTTGGTAAATACTTGTACTTTTAGAATAAAAATATCTATTTTCAAAATTGTAGATGAGAAGTGTATAGTGAAATTAAAGAAGTCCTAATATTTATTATTTCAATAGTTTAGAACCATTTTTTATAATTTATTGCAAAAAAATATTTGTAGTTAATTATTTGCTATTAAAATGAAAATATTAGAAATCAGATTTCTTACGTACCACTGTACACCATATAATTTTGATAATAAGTACTTTTTCTCTTAAGTCAATGTGTAAGCTACATTATTGGAACAACTTTTACATGTTTTTTTTTCCATAAAAATCGATTAAATTGTGATATCATGCGTTTCTTCAGTAATTAATAACAACTTTCAATATACATTTCATATACTATTAAGCCATAAAATTCAAAGAGTCATAGATAAACCGACGTGAGGTGAAACTCAAAAGGTTCCATTTTTACTATTGCACCCTCTTAAATTACACCTGAGTTATCTGTTTCCACTCCTCTCAAGTTTTTCAAAATATAATTTGAATGGGGTTTATGTAGAAAGAAAGTGTTTGTATTTTATTTAACCTCAAAATATAATTCTTAGGAAGTTAATACTTAACTATGTTGCAGAAAATATTAATAAGACATTATAATACATTGTAAAATTTTGTCAAATTTAATTACATTTACAACAGTCGACCCTACATAATAACCTACGTTTCATACTTTTGGAAGAATAAATAAAACAATATTCTTTTACCTCTATGCAAATTGTAAATGATAATTTTTCACTTGAAATTGAAAATCCATCATAATGTCAATGTCATCTAAAATTAATAATATAATATTTATACAAGTATTGAACAATGTGTACATTACATTTAATGTTAAATTTTAATTTGTCATCTCACACTTTTAAGTTTTGATTGTTTATGGTTCAAAAGTTTTATTTTACATGTTTTAGAACCAAGATTCAATAAGTCTTGAACTAGATAGAACTTTTTCTGTTATATGCATATTCATTCCAGATCCTAATACTTAAGTAGGACGTCATACTGATTTTATTTGTTCATAAATTCTAGTAATATTTCTCGTCTACAACGTAAAATTCTTCATTACTTTAATTAAAAAATGTACCTATGTATTAATAATTTCAAATATTAAGTTAGTAGTACTTAATAACATAATGAACAATAGTGCGAATTCCAGTTCATATAGTAAAGACCCAGAAGATAAAGTTGATAAATAAAAAGTTACTGTAGATGATAGAATATAATATGTTAAACAAGCAACTCCATAAATTTTATAATAATTGCACATTACAACTAATAAGTCTGTAAGACTATAGCCAAGCAATACAGTAAAATACATACCTACAATGTCATAATTATATTAATTTATTATAAAAGTTCTAATATTTTACATTAACAATGTAAATAAAAGTAGAACAGATAAGATTCAATAAGTATGAAAATAATCAATTACTTTTTCTTAGGATAACGAGTTAATAATAGTTTTTGACATGAATCTTAACGGAATTAGCAATTATTATATGCCTATAAATACACTTAAATAGGTACTTATAATTTTGTTTTCTATATAATCATTCAAGAAAAAAATACCTGTTTAAAATATAATCGGGTTTATATTTCTTACAAAACATGATACAAAGAGCTTTAAAAACTTGATGCATGTTCTCGCGCAGACTTGTGATAAACCATAAAATGCATCACTTATTTCTTCTTAAATGTATCATTTTGGGATTCGTGTATATCTTCAGTAGCAAGTCATACCTAAAAATATAAATTAAGTACCAAACATTAGCTATATTGTCTTAATAAATTATAATTTTCGCTCTATACTATAACTTTATAACATACAGAACAATAGTAGAGTTTCTGATTTATACAGTAGACAATAGTAGGTACCTATATACCAAGAAGCTGATGAATACAGAGCTTCTACAGATACAACAAGGGTCTTCATAAACTGTGTAATAATTGCGTAGCTGCACAATGTCTTCGTTACAAATTTGCAACTAACAAAAGCCAGACTTCAATCAAAGTCAGTAATACTATAGTCAAGCAATACTGAAACACACATACAATAAATCATTTGTATTTCGGGTAATCATTCAATAAAAAGACATATCTACCTATTTAAAATATAATCAGGTAACTGCTTCAAAACTCAACACATGTATTTACAGACTTTTGTGATGAGCTATATATCTCTCCTCAAATGTATAGTTTTGAGACTTGTCTTTATCTTCAGTATCATTGCATATTTAAAAAATTACCTTTAACTAGATGTAATGGTTTTTAAAGTGGACAGCTATGACATATTAAATGTAATTGCACAACAAAAATATAATATAATATAGTTTTACAGAGAAATATCTATCATATAATAAAATATTATAATGAATATTTGTCACTTTTGAATGAAATTAACTATAATAGTATAATGTAGATTCAAATAGTACTATAATTAAAATTGTATAAAACAACAATTTCCTTCTTATCATCATTGATTATATACTATAATCAATGTTATCACTCTCTTATCATTATCCTGTACATTTGGTTGCGCATATATACTATTATAAGGCATCTAATAAGTATTTTATATATTTAAATATTATAAACTAAAACCATTGATTTTATAATGTATAAATTATTATATATAAATATAAATAATATAAATAAATATAAATGTATAAAATGTGTATATATTATAAAATCAATGCTAAAACATATAAATTGTAATGTATCACTTACACCATTTATTATGTATATAATAATATATATGTATTATACATATAATCAATGTTTATGCAGAGGTAAACGGCCAAAAATTATTATTTGGAATTAGTTGGACGAATAGTCCGGAGACAATTTTTGATGGTCGGATGAAATACATAAGGTCGGACTGGCCCGGACTTCTAGTCCGCGATTGCGGACTGGGCTTTCGACTAATTTAGGGCCTCATGGCCCCCTTGCTCATATTTAAATAATAATAATAGGTATATATAAATATTAATTTATAATATATATAATATATTAATAATTAATATACTAAATAAACTATTATTATTTCCTATTCTGCAACGATAGTCAAACATTTTAAACGATCTGTTTTTGAAATCTGTAGGAGTACCTATTTACATACATATTTTATTTAAAATATAAATTTTAACTCTCTCAATTTTAGACAAAATGTATAACTATATTACAGTGTCGGGTAAGTTACTAGTTACAAAATTAAAAGGTAACTAGATAACTTTTTCGTTGCCTAAATACAAAAGTAATAGCATTACAATACTTTTTTATTTCAAAAGTAACTAGTTACAATGACATTACTTTCAATATTTTTAAATATTTAAAAATCAAAATAATAAAATAAAATGTGAAAAATATATTTATTTTTTGCTGATAATCGTCAGTTGAATATTATAAAAGTCAATACGTGCCTACTCCTATTTATTATATAAAATCATACAATCGTTAAAATATCTAGGTAGTTTTCGCAAATATGATGGGCCATTGGCAACTTTAGACGAATTAATTAGAATGAATTTTATTTTTTATTTACAAATCTGTAACTCGTTATTGTACAAAGTTACTTACCGATAACTAAAGTAGTTACTCTTACTTTACTACAAAAATTAAATAACGAAGTTACTATAACGTTACTCGAAAAGTAATTGTTACAGTACCTACTTACAGTGTTACAGTTAACGTTCCGAATAACAAAAATATGCTTTTCTCAATATACAATATACATGTATGATGTAACTATTTATTATAATATTATGTTCCTTTACCATACAAATTCATAATATTCCAAATTTTACCATTTACCTCTCACAAGACATAGAATAATTATAGATACTACCTATATATATTATATTTACAGTACTGTCTTTTCCTATAGTTATTGCATTTCTTTGAAACTAAAAATGCATTTGTCGTAGCTTTTTATTGCTACTTTTTATTGTGTGTGAATCGTAGAAGGGAATATAAACGAAATATGGGAAAAGGTAACAAAAAGTGTTAAAAGGGTTGCTAAGGAAGTTGTTGGCGAGAATAGAGTTAGTATGCCAGAGGATAAGCAAACATGGTGGTGGGCAGAAGAAGTGCAAAATATATAATTTCAAAGAAAACAGCACAGTTTAAGAAATGATAGAAGCAGCCACAAGTATCTAAGCCCTGTAAGTTATAGGTATCAAAAATGAAGTTAAGAAAAAACAATCCTTTAAGTTTTAAAAATGTCTGGTGTACAAAAAATGAGGATAGGAGATAATTGAAGAGGAGGCAGGACTGCAGCAGATCGAGTTAAGTGGAAGTGTAGAATTAAGGTGGCTGACACTAAATAGTCGGGAGAGAAGGCGAAGGAGAATAGGTACCTATTCATAGAATTCTTATTATTAACTAAAATAATGAATGTAGGTACCCAACTAACAAATACCTATTACAAAGATTACCTACATGTTTATTATGCACGTATTTTAAGGATATGTATTTACCGTATTTTTGATCAACAACAGGATAATATCAATGGACTTCAATGGTATATATAAGACTACCTACCTATTACAGATTCTCCTACTCGTAGGAAAGTACCTACTTTAAATGTGTTAGTAGTATTTATTTCAAGCGGGTTTAGGAAAAATAAAAATTGTTTAGTAAAATAATAAAACATACATATAAAATACAAAAGTATTTAATACCATAAAAAATTATTTTAATATTACACAAATACAAGAAAGACAAAATGCATTTGAATACAATACAATATATTATAAAAGTTTACAGATTTTGGTCAAATATTTAAAATATTTTACATAGTATCAATAGACTAAGAGTTTATATAATTGAATTATAATATTTATGTGAAAATAATTGTTATAATAAAATTACTATAATTATATAGATAATATAACTATACAAACAGTTGCAAAAAATATTTCAGTAAATATAAACTACCTGACATTAGGTATGGCATTCATTTTTGTAAATAATTATTAATGAGATTACAAATATAATAAAAGGAATTACTATATAATTTCACATAATATAATTCAGATACTGGAATTAACAAAAATTAAACAATAATGTTTTTAAATGATTTATAAACTAATTTTATAATAAACACCTAACTGAAAAAGTGTTTGATATAAAAAAAAATGCATTTAATATGCTACCAATTACCATACACAGTGGTGTCATTTCAGTTTTTGAAAGGGGGGGGGGAAATTTTTGACCACCCCAAATAACTGGAAAAAATCGATCGCTGCGCTCGCAAACTTTTTCCCGCTTATATTTTGTCTCAATACTATTTTACATAATTTTATATTTATTGTCATAGTCACAAATATCTGAAATATTCTAATTTTTTCAGAAATAATATTGACTAAAAACGAGGCTAGAGACTAAATATAGTACCTACTTAATGAGGATTTATTTGAAGGAATTTATCTCCCACAAGTCGCTTCCTAAATAGGGTTAATACACATTGGTGTATTATGCTTAAATGTATATACACAAAATAAAACAAAACATTAAATAAATTAGTAACAAATTAGTAACATTAAATTATATTTAAAAACACAACAACAAATATTTTAAATTAAATTATTTTAAGTAATAACTGGATATCTCCTAGACTTCACGTTGCCAAATATGTTAATAGCTTGGTTTAGGTCTATTTTTGAAGCCGTATCTTTTTCTACAGCTATTACGAGTAAATTACTAAGCCGTTGATCACCCATTGTCAATCGTAAATGTGTTTTAACAAGCATAAGCAAAGAAAAGATACTCTCACTGGATACGGTTGAAACTGGAAAAGTCAAAAGGATAGTTATAATTTTAAGTTTCTGGAAAATCGTTAGGAATTTTATTTAAAATTTTAGAAATAGAAAAAATATTACGAATACCATCACTTTGATTTAAATTAGAATTTTTGATTAGGTGTTTAGCTGATTGAAGCATGAGACTATTAATATACTTTAAATACTTTAAATAGGAACAATTTTAATTAAAGTAATTAGAACTAGAGGAAAAACACCACCTTTGACTTTTTTCATTTTTGCACTTAATTCTTAAAACATATAAACATAAAACGAACGCAAAACATTAAAACCTCAAACAACGGCTAGGCACATTAATTTGTTTATGCCATATGTCAACCGTTAAACAATAAACTTGGAAAATGGAAATTTGAAACCATAGAAATATAGAATAGATAGGTACCTAATACTCAAACCCGCCCGCTTCGCCGCCAGACTTTTTCGCTGCCAGACCGATTCGCCGCGGACCATCTCGCCACCATATTATTGCTACTAAACATACTTACATACTATAAAATCCCCCCTTCATTTTTTTGATTTTAGTAAACTCCCATGATTTTGATGATAAGTACACCGTTCCAACGTCATGCATTTTGGCTTAGAGTTCTTTAAAAGGTACACCAGTCAAGTTTCACCAAAAATCCTTCTAATGGATATTATCGAAAATATCGTCCTATACCTAACCAAATGGGTTTAAACTCGGTGGGCTTTTTCGTGCAGATATTATAAAAATAAATTACTACATATACTAAACATTTATAGCATTGTAGGGGAGGTGGAGGGGATCACTATTTTAGAATTGTCATAGTGCATTTAATTTTAATCGTAGAGCACCCGGAATACCACTAATGAATAGACTGTACATCAGTGGCGTACGCAGGATTTTTCAATGGGAAGGGCTTGAAAAGAAATTTTTAGTAATCAGTAGACACAAGATTGGGCATGAAAGAATAAAGTAGGTACTGTTTGAGTATTATACTGTGAACAATATGTATTATAATGTATATATAACATAATACATATATATATAATATATATATAAATAAAAAACACCATGAAAAAAGTTGAAAATACATCACATTGATATTATGAAACATGAAAAAAAGTAGAATTATACTGGCAATGGGGGTGGGCTTCTGCCCCTTAGCCACCCCTTTGCGTACGCCTCTTCTGTGCATCATCGTATAACATACTGAACCCCCCCCCCCACTTCGTTTTTTTGGTTTTGCTATAACTCAAATTATCGAGTTAATTAATAATTAATCGCTTAATCTCGAAAACTCTTATTTTGATGAGTCACAGTATTTTTGCGTTTTCCAGAGGTCCAGAAGACAAGTGTAAATTTTTAGTATTTTTTTTTCATTAAAAATTTATTGGTTTATTTAATTAATAGGACATCGTACCTACAAATTTTTAATGAAAAACTTGTATTAGAATGTCTAATAGAATGATAAATTTATATAGATAAAAATGTCTTTATCTTATCTAAATAAATAATGTATGGATTTTCTGTAGTACTGTCTAAGTTAAATAATTTTATTATTTAGATAAATTTATGTATATAATTTTTAATATAATTAATTTTTTTTTTAATCACAAAGAACTGAATAAATAATTAATATTAATAGTTATGTATAGTACGAGTACATTCAGAAACGTTTTTTTTCGAATGAAATGACTTATCATTATTTTAAAATGCAATAAATCCACCAAGAATATCTTATCCGATATTTGAAGTGCACCTTTAAAAAAAATTGTATATTACCTTTTATTAATTATTATGTTGTAGGTATACGTACAGTTGTATTATAAAACATTCCATTTTAATATTTGATAGATAATACCTATAATTTTACTTATATTTTAAAATGTATAAATTAAAATTAATATTATTATAAATCATTAAATAGTATTTTTAAAAATTATATTGTTAAAGTACATTATTCGTAAATCCATAAATAAAATGTAAGCTAAATTTGTAATGTGCATTATATACTTAAACTAATAATCAATTAGTGCCGGTTTTTTTTGGAGAGGGTTTTTCACCCCCTCTGGAAAGCAGTCGGCGAAATGAAGTTCAGTCGGCAAAAATCGAAAAAAGTAGATGATCTTTTTTTTGCTTATTTACTTTTCAAAGATGTATTTCGGTTGATATTTTAGAGACACCCCTCCCCCCAACCTTATATTTCTTCATGACGGCTATGTAATCAACTATTTTAAAACACTAAGTATCTGTTTTTTATCTGTATAAAATTTTGATAGATCTTTATCCAGATACATTCTACTAAATAAAAATTGTATAAAAAAAAAAATTTACATATGTGGAACACTGGTCTTGAGTAAACAGAACCCCTTAAAAATGTAAGTGTGTCGTCCTTCTTTGTATTGTATACAAATGTGTATACTGTGTTGCCTACCTATATAAAATCAGGATTTATCTAAATTTACTACCTATACATTATATACATTTTTTATATATCATTACCAATTAGACCTAACGACATCGTGATCGTGTTCGTAGACATTTGAACATTATTCGTTTTGGATTGATTTTGAGGCTCGATTATTGCCTCATCACTTTTTGATCCAGAATTATCCGTTTGATCTTTCTTTTTTTCGACCCATGAGGAATCAATACCACTCACTTGACACCATGTTGTGTTTTATTAAATAAAGACACATTACAATATATTATTATACTTTATTAATTAAAATATACACGAACAGGTGCGCCATAAAGTCCCGGACTGTAATTGCACGGACCGTAAAAATCCGGAATTTGAAACAATGACACTAGCGCTTATAACGGTATACATTATACACTAAATACTAAATAAAGTATCATATATAAAATGTTATCATGTACGATATATTGCCTATATAATACTCCTTAGAATATAATCGAGTTGAATATTAATTTAATTAAAAAATAAATACTGTACAGCATACAGCACTATAAAATAGGAATGACAAAATAAAACGAAAAAAGGAAAAAATTAACTTTCAGAGATGTGACTCGTAAGGGTGTCGAAAAGCGATAGAGAGCTGATACACACCAGATTTTACAATGGCAATTGACAGGTGTACGGATATAATACCCATATAAGGGTAATTCCGTTTTAACAATTGCAACGAATACAATATACATATTTATAAATACAATATATGGTGTTTTGCATTTGTACATTTTCCTCGTAATATAACAATATTATTGTTCATTCATAATTTACATTGTATCATAGCCAGGTTATCTTGAAAATAGACAACTTGAAACCCATATCAATATTAATTTATTACTGTGGAAAACGCGCCTGAAGTTTTCGGTATAGTGTTATAGTGTAGTCGCAGTACAGATCACATAATATTTTATATTATATTGTGTTTAGTGTTCTTAAATTTAAAAGTATACCTATAGTACTATTTAGTTTTAGTATTTATATTTCCAAGAAGTAATGTACCTATCTCAATATTATTTTATTAGATAGAAGTATATAAAAACAATTTAATATAATTTATTTAATTAATTGTGTATATAAATTTAATTGTTATATATAATAACAATTTTAATCATATAAACGGGACAAGCCCGAAAATAACAAGATAAATGTACAAATAAAGCAGTAATGTCATGCAAGTATTATGAGTAGGCGATAAAGATAATTACGTATATCATTATTATTATTTATAAAGAAAAAGAACGGTCGTTGTTTGCTGTTCGCATAAGACGGACGATAGGTGAGTTGTCAAGGAAATTAGAAGAAGAGCGAGAAGTATGGAAAGGATAATAATGTTATTATATTATTAACCTAACCTAACCTAACGAAAAATTACAAAAAACCGTTAAATACTGGATTTTGTCTACATAGCGTATAGTTATTTCTCCGTAATTTCGAAAATAATTATCATGGACTCTTGAAATTATCTACTATTTGTTATGTAATGTTATATTTAATCTATGATTTATTCAGACTTATTTAAATTTTGAAAATCGACCATCAAGATTCTTTTAGATTCTAAGCGAAGCAAGAATGTATTGTTTTTACAATGATGTTTATTTTTTTTTTCTATCCTGGAACAGAATTTCGACGAGAAATTACACCTAAAGCAATTTCGGGAAGTGAGGTTTCTGATAGGAAATTCGTTCTAGATGGTACTCTATTCAGGTCATCTTTTGATTTTCCGAATATTTATCCTAAATAAAGGTAGAAAAATTTTTTTTACACGGTGTATGGAATCTTTTCATACAGTGTACAAATAATGGTTATCATAGTAACATACATATTTTTTATACAGTGTATAGAATATTTTTATACAGTACACAGTTATACATCGCATATGTATATGTGTATATATATGTATATGTATATATATATATTGTATACACTGTATATCGTGACATCACCTAAAATGTCACGATTTTATATTTAGATTAATACACATAAACGACGACGCAGCTTATACATATAATATGTATGTGTACAAGGGTGCCCATTTAGGGGGTCAGGGGAGGGATTATGCCCCCCCTGGAGAATTAAAAAAACATGTAAAATTAGATTTATGTGAAAAATGTGGGCAATTATTTAAGATAATATCAGTATACAATTATCATGTGATTAGATGAAGAGGACGTGATACCCCTGATTTCTATAGTGTCAAAACATATGTAGGTACGCAGAATGACGATAATTTCTTTCACAGTGGTTTAAGAGTAAAATACACTTATTATATAATCGAAATTTGATAACATTTTGGAGAGAATGTCATATCCTTTTAATCAAATTTAATACCTTTAAATAAAGTTACAGCCGTTAAAAAATAAAAAAATAAAAATGATTTGGAATGTTAAATTATATGCTAAATATTTAGCTTATTAAAAAAACAATATAACATTCTCTCCAAAATGTTGTCAACATTCGGTTTTATAATAGGTGTTTTTGTTTTTAAATCACTAGGAAATGAGAAATCAAAATTTTGCGTGGGCATGTTTTTTTTAACAAATATCGCAATTAAACAACAATATAAACGGTATTGACACAAAACTATTTTTAAATTAATTAAAAAATATATTTAAATATATTCAAATTTTTGGATTTTAAGTTTTCTTAAAATTTCGTAAATATTGCCTATTCAATACCCCTTAAAATTTGGGATGTTACCATGGCCATTTTAAGGGGTTCTATATAGGTAGGACATTTTTAGAAAATTTTAAGAAGAATGAAAATCTGACAATTGAAAAATTTTTATAAGCATTTTTAAAATGACTAATAATATTGGCCACATTACTATATTATTTTATATTATAGTTGTTTTTTATGAATTAATACAGTTTTAATGAAATTCTTTTGCATTTCTCATTTATAACAACTTACAAATATATTATAAACATAAAACAAAAAATAAATGATAAAAACAAAATTATCTAGTGCCCTGCGGAGCTTTTTTTCGATATGTGTATTTAAATATGTTTTATGAATTGTTAAGAACTCAAGATTTTTAATTTTTTTTAATAACTATAACCCATAAAAAAATTAAAATATCCTAAAAAAAATTCGTTAAGTGCTAGATAATGATGTTATCTATAATTTGTTTTTCGTTTCATATTTTTAAGATGTTAAAAATGAGAAATGCTAACATGAGTTTTTCATTGAAAATTGATTTTGCTGTCACCATTATGTGTAGTGAACTTTATAAATATATTTATTGTATTGTCCCTTATACGAATTTGTAAAATAGAATTTTGAAATGATTCAGACAATGCCATTTTATCAAACCATATGGACATAGTCTCCGGGAAATGTAAATATGTAACACATAGAATTCAAAATGAAATAATTCAATTAGAAAAATATAATGTCGAAACAATTGAAAAAAAAAACATTTAAAAAAAAAATCCTCAAAAATAAAAATCCAATCATAACCCAAACAAAAATCAATGGAAATTAAATCATAAGGTTCTCAGTTATCTATAGATCAATATATTAAACATATTTTTTTTAAACAAGTCAAATTTCAGAATATTTTCGAGTAAATGATTATTTGGAAGGATCAAATCTGTTAATATAAAATTTGATCTGTATCCATGGAGATGACCTCTTGGAAAATACCTGAATATTGTTAAAACCGATAATAGGTTTTTTTAAAATTAATTATTATTAATAATAATCCCTGGAACAATAGTCTCCAAAATGAGTTTGAATAATTATCCCCTGAAAAATAATCCCCAAATTTTTCGAAGCAATTGTAACTGTCAATTCTGGGTTTAGGACATTGTCAAGGCATCAAAATGTATATAAAAATGTAACCATCTGAATCCGGTATCAAAAATGAATTGATATTTAAATGTTTAACCCTTTTGGCGTATGTACAATAACTTGCGTTTTTTTTCCCAATAACTATTTTTGACACTGGAATTTTTGGATAGGTGAATATTTTTAAACTAATTTTGATGTATCAACCTTGGTTTTTAACTAAAAATTTACCCGTCATTATAGATTTTTAAAATTTAAAACAGCTGTAACTTGATTACAATTTTGAATTTATGATCATGGTTAATATTAAATAAAAATTAGTTTAAAAAAATGTAGCTATCCGAATAATCTAGTGTCAATAATGGCTATTGAAAAATAATTACTTATTCGAATGTGGTATCAAAAACAAAAGTTGCTATTTTAATAAAACTCATTATTATTTGTTATTGCACAAATGTGCATCAAAAGGTTTAACAATACAGCGATTCCTATTTTTGATGCCTAAACCATGCTTCAAAAATTTGGGGGTTATTATTCCAACTATTTTTGGGGGGTATATTATTCCAGTACCTATTCGTTATAACCTGTAGTAAATATAAAAATATTATTATTTATTTTAATTTGTACC
>JAIPRL010008923.1:0-19004 GCA_025469235.1 Pemphigus obesinymphae | reverse complement strand
AAATCGAAAAATGACCTCTCAAAAGTACCAACTAGATGCAATTTGCTACCGGAAACAGGGTATGAGTGTAAAGATCGGAGCACTCCTTCTGGTAGTAAATTTGTTAACAGAGAAAAAAAATAAAAAAATAAAAAAATAAACAACATTGTAAATCCACTAGCTCCCTCGCTACGCTCAGAATCTAAAATGTTAGCTAATTTGTTGTTATTTAAAAATAATTGAATGTCATTCTAAAATTGTTGGTTATGTCATTTAGTAGTTAGTTAAAACATTGTAAATAATAATTTAACTCATCAAACAATGATTTAAAAATATTGAAAATAAATAGCAAAATATCAAAAAGTATTTTATACTTAACAGTTAGATTCTAGTACTCTGTGTTGTGTACGCATAAACATATAGACTAGCTTGTACATGTAATAATCTATCATGCGTGATACGAAAACGTTGACATGATAAAAATAAAAATACATATACAAATAAATAAATAAACTAAAATTTCGAAATATTATAGCTACCAAAATTTAACATTTTTTTATTGTCCAAATGTATTTAAAACAAAACAATATTTTTTTTAGAGTTTTATTTTTAGAACTACATTGTCATAAAACACGCCTAAAATAAAACCACATGTTTTAAACACATGCTTTTAAACAACTTACTCATTACAACTCTATATAATATACCTTATGGTTATATATTTAATTAAATTATAATATGTAAAACATTAACAAACATATGAAAAAAACCTCAAAAACTGAGCCACTATTGTTAACACAATACATATTTATTTTGAGTTTCTCAATATGATATTAATTACATTTTTTGGTTAAAGTTTCACTTAACTATTAACATTTTATAATAACATGTTCAGTAAAAAATGTAGTATATATTATAATGTTATCGACCTGTGAACTATACATGAACATTTTTATAAATACGGTTAAAATATACATCAATCCGAACGAAAAAATCTCACATAAAATATGCAAAATTATACGATTGAAAAATGGTTGTTTGCTTATTCTTATGTCATAAAAGCATTTTAGATTGGCCGGAAATAAATAACATTTAACCGCCTTGTTCACGATGGCTGCGACGGCATAGCTGTCTACACCTATTATAATAATAATAATAATATAGCAGTCAGAAGCATATTATGTCAAGAGCATAATATAATGTAATTAAAAGTTTAGGTTTGTTGATTAAAATATCTTATTATTTTATCATGTAATTTGTATTATTATGAAATTAATATATTAAATGCATATTTAAATAATGTTTGGAATGTTCACATAAAAATGGAACACGTTCACCATCTGTTAAATAATGAGCGCGTAATTATTTGATCGTTCATTTATTTTATTTTCGAAAATCGATCGTTATGTGCAAATGGAATGATATAATATTTATATTATACATTATACTTTATAAATTATAATATATATAATATATACATTTTGAATACAGATAAAACAGATATACAGTTTGAAATTAATTGAAAACAAAACTATGATGTATATAATTTGACCTTCTAAGAACAAATTTCAGATAAAATGTATCAAATAGATATCTTGATTATACATGTACCTATCTAATGTATTATTTTTTCTGTGATCAATTATTCGATCTGAAAATGTAATCCAATCATTACATCATACTAGTATATGTATTATGTAACAACCCATTTCGGGTAATGAATTTTATTACCGAAATATACTGAAATGAGGCTATTTCCTAGTGGTTTTTAAAATTATGGTTCTAGGATCTTGAAATTTTCATAAAGAAAGAACGAATACATTTTATTATTATATGAACATTCAAATATAGAGTTTTACAAATATATTTTTGATTTTTGCATTAATCTGGTAATTTTAGTATTAAAGACCTGTAAATTTATGTTAATGGTATGTTACTCTGACCATATCCAATTTCCTAAAAAAAAAAAAAGGACAATTCCATTCTCCTCCACTGATTATATACACTTCTCGAATGTTTTTGGAAACACTGATATGTATTTATGATTAGTTTATTAGTTATTTATTTATATTCATAGATATATAACGTTTGTTTATATCATACTATATTCTATAATTATTATTATTTATCTAATAAAAAAGAAAAAAGAAATAAAAACCTACCAATTAGAATTATTGTTACATTTAAATAATATTAATTTATATTAATATTATTAATTTATTTAATAAATAATTGTTTTGGAGAAAAATGGACAATGGGGGAAAATTATATTTTATTTGTGGAGGAAATTCAATATGATATTTGGAGGAAAATGCTCCCACCAGTCCTACCCTTTACTCTAACTATATTTTTTACTGGATTGATAAATACACTGTATTACTGAATGTATATTTAACAGTTATATTTCATACCAGATTCCGCTTAGAATTGTTATATCGAAATAAATGATTTATCCTACTTATTGCTTTAAAATTATGTACATCCGCAATCACTATCAGAAAAATGCAATCATACTGTAATGGTTCCATTTTATTTTATTTATTCAACTCTTAGTTAGGAAGACTTATTTTTAAGGAATATATAACTCATAAATACGTCGATAGTATAATTTTATTTATCATTATTGGAGACCATTACCCTTAGTATAATATGCATTCGAATAATTAAAAAATAACAAGTGTCAATGCACTATAATTTTTAGGAAAACCAATTGAATAACAATTCACAGCAAACAAGGATAGAGCCTTTGATAAATAAAAAAAAATGTTGCATCATTATATGACACTGCAGTTTAGATGGTATAAAATATCAAAGTATTGGTAAACATTGTTTTTAATTAGTATTCTTAACCATTAAAAAATTAAAATAAAACATATATAAATGCATTGTTAAGGGTTAAAAATGGGGGCGACCATATCTTACAAATGCTATTATATATTATATAGAATAAATTGTGTGTAGGAAATCGTTTCTTGTGTTCAGTGTGCACTGGATTAGTACACCTAATTCGTGAAGTTGAATTTTTTTTTTTTTTTTTTGCACGACGTTCATTCTCACCATAGAAAGACGTATTATATTGTTTGTTGTTTTTTTTCTTTCATTGTCACTGTCTGTTTCAGCAATACGCTAACCACGTTGAATTTAGCTCACGCAGGTCGTGTCAGGCGTAAAATAAAAGCTTTACCACGCGTAGATTTGCCCGGGAACGCCTTACGTTTTCAATTAAAGCTTTTTAGTCGACATGAAAAACTAATTAAAGCGATGATTAATACAAATTTTAATCACGGGGTTAAATTAATTTTCTCAAACGTAAGACTGTTGGATACGGGTCGTTGCGGTTAGATTTAATTATTAAAATTCGTCAAGCGAAATATGACACTCATTGCCGTTAACTTCGGTTTGATAAACCCTCGAAACCCATAATTTAGGAAACTGAAACAACTCGTTAACGTTTACTGATTATAATTCCTCGTTACCCGTAATGTAACGACTTTCATTACACCCCAGGTAACAATTTCCAATGTATAATATTAAAAAATATTGGTTTTTGATTTTAAGTCAAGTATTCAAAATTAAATATTGAGTAATTTTTCAACTAATATTCAAGTACAAATATTTAATGCACAATCATTATTTAATTTTTATAATTATTAAGAAATAAATATTTAAAGTAAAATCAATAGTTATTAATTAATAAACATTTATTATTCAATATTATATAATACTGTTAAATTAAATACGTTAGTATATATATATTTAGTATTATATATTACCTATAAATTATATTTGTAGTTATATAATTACGAAATGATTTACTCGGCTTCGCAGTTCGCCCGTGAACAGTTTTACTATTTAATTAATGTTTTCTACGACCATTAATATGTGCTAGGCATTGAATAACAATTAACCTCCTCTCCACTTTTCCTTTTACATGTTGAATTTCGAAAAATCTTTTCTGTGCGTGTATCTAAGTCAATAAAGGAATATTTTCTGAAAATATCAACTTTTTATGACAAGTAGTTTGGGCTATGCATTGAAAAATAATTGATTACCCCTCATTAATAGAATATTCGGTACCTGATGTTCTTCTACATAGTTAAACCAGTTATTGGATCATTTTCCAGTTCAGATCGATCAGATATTCTACGGCCACCTAATATGTTATTTCCTATCTACTGTATTTAGGAATATGCCTGGAATTTCGACTCAAAAGTAATCCCCGATAGGTAGGCTGATTGGTTGTGTATAGGTTGTTTGAGGAAGAATGTCCTGGGTTTAAGTCATGCCTAATCAGAAATTGTTGTCCAAAATCTATTGGTTTTTCAACACTTTTTTCTAATGTTTATAAATTATTTAATTTCTAATATTTATCAACATTTAAATTTGGTTCATTTACTGAAAATCCAATAAATATAAAATCAAAATTATATAAAAATAAATATCTAATAAATATTTTCATGTTACATGGGACTATTATACAATGATTATTATCAAAAAGTGAAAATAAATAATAAAAATGTTCATAAACAAAAATAGATACCTCCTGTAGTATAATTCTATATGGGTAATATAATGTTCTATAAGAATATAGCTTATACTAATGAAAAATGTTATCAATCCGAGTGGCGCGCGTTTATTGTTATACGTCTCTTTTGTTTAATATGGAAATCGTTAAACCACTAAAACCTCCTTTGTGTAACACAAGACTCTTGCGTATCATTGTAGTACTAAACACGTTATTTTTTATTATCTCTAAACCCAAGATGATATAACATATAAAATTCAGATTTTTATTTATTTATTTTTATTCACATATAAATAGCAATAATAACTTGCACAGAATGATTCAAATATTGCGCTTTACCCGAATACAATAAATGTGATTCCATCACAAGCCAATAACCCGTTTTTGATAATGTGCTTTTCGGCATCATCCTTCAATTTAAATAACTTTTGCATTCGAATTAATTTTCAATTACCTGCATATTATAGCGTAGTAACTCATAAAACATCACATTATTCAGCGATTAATCGATTCATCGACATTGGGATTTGTTTTAGTATTAATAATCTCGTAACGTGACCAGAAGTAGTATAAAGTAAAAACTGAATAAGACATTGTGAGATGACAGAAAAAGTAAAACATTAAGTCTCTTATCACCGAACAATATTGCGATGATACAATAAATATAGATTTGTGAAATTTAAAATTTCACATTCGGGTCCAACCCATTGAAATTATATTGATTAAACAATCCGATAAATTGGATTGTAAAAGTAATTCTAATTTAATACTTCACAATATTAATAACAATGACTGCCTTTAATCTCAAACTTGTCGGGTTTCCAAATACAATACAATTTCCTTTTGGACAATATTCTAGTGTTGGCAGCTCAGGATTTTGGCAGGCATTTTGCGAGCGTCAAACAAGGACATCCGTAAAATGACAAGTTACGTTTTGACGAGTGAACTGACTGACTTCCACTGTTGTTTATTATATTAGAAAACTTTACAGTAAAGTATATAACTACAAACCTTAATAAAAGGCCAAAAGAACTTTGCGAATTTCTAAATAGATTGCGTAACTTTTATTTTAGTGAAACTATGTTTCGTTAAGTTTTTCTGAAACAATTTTTCCACTCGAGATATATATATATATACACTAAATCACTACATTGCCATAATATTTGTATAGTGCATAAAGTAATTGTAAATCTTCCCAGTTCATAATAATATATTAATTAATTGATTTTTTATTTCCTTTATCTTCTAAAAATAAACATCTAGTTTCCGTACTAATTTAATTATTTTGTGTAATGTAACTTATTCTATGTAATAACTGTTTAAAACAAAATCTATAATCAAATAATTGTTTTATCAAAAAAACATTTGAATTGTAGATATTATAGAAACGTAAAAATAAAATATCCAAAAAAAGAGTGAAGAGTATAACATAATATCATTATTTTTTAAAGTTTATGCTTTAATCAATATAAAATTGATTGAAATCATAATAACTCAATGAGCAATATTAAATAAAGTACATGATATATAATATTTTATAATTTTAATTTAATTATGTTCTATAAAATACAACTAATAAATTATAGGTACCGCATATTATATATATTTTCATTATTGTTGATTACATGCCATATTAACTATAAATTTCAATCATATATGGATGCATTGTAACATAGTGTTACAACGCTGTTATCAAATGAATAAATGAATGCAGCGAAACTTCAATTCAACAATTTGACAAGTTACGAACAAAATAGACATAATAAACTTTGCTCTTTATAAAAAAAATAGAAAATAGAAATTCTTGTATTGAAAAAAAGTGAAATATATTTATTTCGTATGTGATAATATCAGTAATATTGTTCGAAATATGTAAAAATGTAAGTTGTTGTTCTTCCACGTTTCATTACGCTAAACTTATCTGTAACTATTTAATATTTATTGTATTTGATAATATTATATTTCGCACCTTAACCCTTCTCATACCAGTCAAAACTGTTCACGGGCTAAGCCGGATAATTCAGTTGCTTTAATATATATAAAGGATTTAATATTAAATCAAGTCTCAAGAAAAAAATAATTTTATTTTTAATTGAAATTATATTTACTACTGAGTGCTTTCCACATTGGCTAATGTTCTTTTCGGAATTATAACTACCTAATAATATATGAAAGTAGAGATATACATTTTGCAGTAAATCTAACCTAATCCATACCTTTATTTTTTATGGTATTGTCAATACTCCTAAATTTTGAATTAATTCATAAGTAATTCCTTTAGACTCTCATTGATAGCATTTATAACATTATATGTACACAGATATAAATTGACCACTGTCCTCGGATTTTGGTCTTCATAGGTCGAGTTTTCCAAGTTAGTCACCCTTAAGTATACCTTTGTAGATTAAGACAACAAAGGTGACTACCATTGTAGAATTATTCTCCATCAGCCGATGACCCTGTTATCCTTTCTGTCTTTATTATTGTGATAACATCATAGTGTTATTTTCTTTATTCGTAATATGAATTTACTGAATTAAATAATTCCCTTCATCATTGAATATTTATCCAAGTCGTATCATTTGTAACGTATGTATATGTACACATATAAATCACCGTGTTATCTTCTATTCGTCCACAATCTCTGATTTTATCAATTTACCAAAATAAGTAGAAATCTTCTAACTTAACAGTAGGTACAGGACATGAGAAATTCTAAAATTGTATATTAATTAATTGCATTATTAGATACTTTAATGTACTCAAAAACGGTGTAATGCCAAAATAAAGTTAAAATTTACGAGATTGGTAATAGTATTATAAAATTAAATGCAAGATAAAACGTATAGTTTCTCAACTTTGCTTATTTTTAATAATGTTACTATATAATAGGAAACCTTATGTCGACGTTTAAATGTTTATCCAGTAAAACTTTTTTTTGCGAATTAAGATTCTTATAATTTAAGGCTTTGTTTAATGTGTAAAAGTATAAAGTGTAAAAAGAAAGACGTGACAAAAAATAAACCCTCTTAAATAACTTAGCGTCCATGTATATTGTTGTTATCATACACGAACGTAAAAGTTTGAAGCATGGCACTGAGATGGTAAAATGTGATATTCCTAATTTAATAATTAACGAGAGGAATTTTTTAAATATAATAGTTCGCCTGGACCATGGCACATAAAAGTAGGTATTTATGATAAAAATCTTAGACAGTATAGGTATTTAATATTATACGGGACCAATAATGACTTTTAAGAGATTTTAACGTTCGAGATAATAAAAATAGTTATTAATATAAAATATTTTCAAGCTTTTTCTGTATTTAATGTTTATTTACATAAACTCCATTAATATGGTATAGGAGGTACGCGTATACTGACATTGAATAAATTTCAACACATTTTGAGATCACCTTTTTAGTATATATATATATATATAAAAAAATAAATAACCATCAGACACCTTCTTTCTCATATACACGTATCCATCCATATTTAGATATTAATCCCGAACGTGTTACATTAATAAAAGAAAACTTGCACCGATCGCAAAGCAAACAAGACTATCGCGGCACACTAATCAAAAAGAAGAGTATTTTCAATATTGTTTGAAAAAATGCACATAATAAAATGTGCTCTATCGTTTAAAATGACTTTTGCATTCATCACTTTACTCTTGTATATTTCATATACCATCTCACTACTTGACACCCCTAGAGTACAATATAAAAGTCGAGTGTTCTTGTCCTTATTTCCGTTCATATTTCATCTCGAAAAAAGTCACCTACGTTGGATGTAATTTCTCTCTTCTTGCCATTTCTCTCTCTCTCTCTCTCACACACACACATACACACACACACACACACACACACACACACACACACGCAAGCACTCACACACTTTTCCTCAATGTCCCCGTTTGATCTCGCGCATCCTTCTTCCCTCACGACTCTAAACATATTATATGACTTTCAGTTCTGTATACTGCAGAAGTCGATCGTGTAAGGATATTTTTTTTTCACGAGCCCGAAGGTTACATTTTTTCATTTTTTTGTCTAAACGTTTGCTTTAAATGATTAAAACGATCGAATTTCAATAGTGCACTCGAAACATTTTATTTTTCAAACATCCGAGGATATGTAGTCATTTTATTTTATACACGCCGTATTTTACTTCCGAGTCAACCCCGTTTTTTTTAAAGCCCTTCTTCTTACTTTCAATAATGCACTTATGCCATCGGCTACTATATACTACATACATACACATAACACATACATACATACATACATACATACATACATACATACATACATACATACATACATACATACATACATACATACATACATACAAACATACATACATACCACGGTTATCTACTAAGGTTGGCGCTCGCAGCATGTTGTACTGTAGGATTTGGCGGTCACGAGCAGTGTTAATCTGAACTACAGCGCTAGTAGTCCACTGGCCATCGTTTTATGTTATATTGTTATGAAACACGTTATATATTATTAGTTTTTCTTACAGATTATCAAAATTATCGATTTTACGAAATAAATAGAAATGAATACATTTTTATATCAGATATTTTTACATCCAGTAGTATGAAATAAGTTTAAAAAAACTAGATTCTAACGGAAACAATTAGCTTACTTATTGCTTTTTTGTTTTGAAAAACACTTTTTAATAATTGATAAAATTGATTAAAAAGTTTCATACAAAAATCAATGAATCGGTATATTTTAATTATGTGTACCTATACATAATATTCAAGATCGAAGATTATTAGTATAAGTAATTGACAAATTTTAATATATATGGTCAATTATGACAATTAAAAATATAAATTAATAAACAATGTTTTTCAATAAAAAATAAATATAATTAGGGAAACGCATTTATGATAACTAATCTAATTAACTGCATAGTCAGGAGTGCATCCATACATTTTTATTTGGAGAACATAGACGTAAATGGGTGGGAGCTTCATTCACTCCATCCGGTCCCACCGCTTTCTTATTTTTAATTTTTCTCACAGCATTCCACACTTCCTCTTCCCTTATTAAATCCACCATACCCAAATTCCACCCTACCCGATTAATTGCCTCTCTCGCAAATTCCTCCTTTAAATAATCCCTCAAAATAGTCTTTCCATCTTTTTATCACTTCCTTTTCCTCTGTTAACACCCTCCTATCCTCATCTTTTATACACCAAACATTTTTAAAGTCCCTGGAGTGTTTTTCTCTTTCCTTAGCTGCCTGTACACTTCTTTTTCCCTATCTTTAGTTCCTAACTTCTCATACAACTCATCATATTTTTCTAATTTAGCTATACTCGCCGCACTTTTTGCTGCTTTAGATAAATTTTTATACTTCACCCAATTCTCCCTCTCTCTGTTTTCCTGCAATTTCCTAAACTGTATTTTTTTCTTTGATATTATCTAATGTACTTCTTCTGCCCACCACCATGTTTGCTTATCCTGTGACATATTACCTCTACTCACTCCCACGACTTCCTTAGCAACTTTCTTAACACCCTCTGCTACCTTTTTCCACATTTCGTTTATATTCCCTTCCATGTTCCACATCCCTGTCCCAATTAGCTTTCTTATAAATACTTTTTCATTTTCACCCTTTAGTTTCCACCACCTAATTCTCGGTTCCTCTTCTATATTTTTCTTTTTGTACACCCTCTTTTTCCTACACCATATATCCATAACCATTAACCTATGTTGTGCTGTCACACTTTCCACCGGGATCACCTTACAGTCCTTACACTGTTTCAAACCCCCTCTTTTCCACATAAAATAATCAATTTGTGATTTGTTCCCTCCACTCTTATAAGTTATATAATGCTCTACTGTCTTTCTAAAATAAGTGTTTACAATTGCTAATTCATACGCTGACCCGAAGTCAAGTATTTTTTCTCCAGCCTCCATACCCATACCCTCCATGCACTCTATCATAATCTATTCTATCCCAGCCTATATGTCCATTCATATCCCCACCATCAGAAATTATCAGAAATAATCAGTATTTATATATATATATATATATATATATATATACATTAATGCATAAATAAAAGCGTACTAATAGGATATAAAATGTATGATTTTTATTTAATTTGAGCCATTTTTAATTGAGTTTTTAAAAAACTCTGTCATGTGAATATGTTTTGATGTGATTTATTAAAAAGTTGAATGTTTTGTTTTACATTTTAAATTTTATAATAACTCGTATTTGTGTATTGTTTTGTTTGAAGTTTCTACTTAATAAATATTATTGAAAATTAATTATAAATAAATACTATTTGAATATAGTAAGATGAGTTATGATAAAAAAATGAAATAAAAATAAAAAAATGCATTTAAAATTATTTTAAGGCAAAATAATAAAATATAATAATTAGTATAATACTTAATCAAAAATGTAAACTAAACTGTAGAGCTCGCTATGGATACATGTACCTATATACCTTGTACGCCATTCTTCTTGTGCGTATGCTTATAATAGTAGAATGACAAATAATTGAAAATTTTCCGTGTAATTGAAATAATTATTATACCAACAGAAAAATTATCACAAATTTATAATTTTTTTATATTTGTTTTTATTCGGTTTTGTAATGATGTATACATAATATCATATTTTAAAATTTATGAAATAATATTATGTACCTACTATTATTTCAAGACAATGTTGTAATAATAATAATAATAAGTAAATAATGTAAAAAAATATATCAAATATGTTTTATAATAACGGTTGTCGAGTGGCGACTATAATAATATATATCAATAATGAATAAAATAATGAAATAAATGGTAAAATAAACGGTAATTTGTAAGTTATCAATAAATAAATATTGTATAACACAAACAATGTGAAACCCCATTATTATAATAATGTAATTGGTACCTACTAGATACTACTATTTTTTATGAAATTCGTTTCGAATTGTTTTTAGTGGATTAAGTGTTAGCGTCGCAAACACACGCATATATAATATCTAATCGTTATACCGTTCAAATGTATATTGTATATGATTCTTGAATGTCTGTATTGGTACAATGATGAATTATGTTTAAATTTAGGCGAATGACATACTGAAAAATAATGAAATACGATAATACGAGAACGACGCAATTTAAACAAAGATGTTAAACGCGACTATCATTCACAAACCGGCTTAAATAGCACCTCCAGAAAATGCCAAAATACAGAGAAATAACCGTTCATCAGTCGATGTCAGGCAGTCCATTTCGTATCCGTTAGAGCCTATGTAGAATATGTTTGTTCACGGATACGCTGAAGGACAATTGCTCTCTTGCGATGTATACATTGTTTAAAGTAGGTACTCCAGCTGTTTCGTGAGCGATATTAACGATATATTATGATCTATATATACGGAAAATTGTAAAATTGTTATACTGAAATATTTGATTCTTAAGCCCTTCCTAATTTCAATATTTTTGAGCCCTGTGCGGTTTCAACTTGATAGTTTTCCACAACACCACTATACTATAGGTGCCGCATAAATAGGTACCTAAGTGAATATATGATTATCATATTTACATTTATATTGTTTGCTATTATTGAAATTAAATTTAAAGCAATTTATTAATTTCTATGATATAGAATAGTACTATAGATTTATTGAAGAACTGACTTGACTTCTATTAACTGATTAATTTATTAAAACATCCCCTTGGATTATATTTAATTAATGTACATAATATTAAATTTAATCATATATTTTCCATAAAAATGTTATTATTTTTAAATAAAATACAATATTTCATAATATTATATTAATCTATTGCCCAGGTTTTTTTTTTTTATCAATAAATATTCTTCTCTATGAAAATTCTTTGTAATACTTCTAGATACGAATCTTTTCTCAAATCAAATTAATATATATATATATATATTTTTTTTTTACTCTATTCCTCCAGACCATTAATAAAATATCAATATTAAATTGAATTTTTTGGTCAATAATAAATTATCTATGTACCTACTGGATAATTACACAGATTTTCAGTTTAGTAAACAAATAATATATGGCTTAATCAAACGCACGAAACGCGAGCACTATAGTATCAAAGTTTGTGAACCTTAGATTACGCGAAATATCAAAGTTAAAGCCTTAAAGCCTCGAATCCTATATAATATCAACAACACGAATTTGCAAATTGCCCTGGCCGAAAAAATCATCGTTAATATATAATTTTATCTCGAATCGACTTGAAACAACGCAACACTTTCATTTACTATCTTTGTCTATCTAATAAGCAATATAGAAAAAAGGACACTATACTTATAATGACCAAATTTAAACAAGGGAATATTTTTGAAGACATTTTGATGTTATTTTTTAAAACATAGTCTTATTAAGATACAACTAATTTTTAAAAAAGTGGCAATGTGGGGTGGAAGCACTTCATCGTCTCGTAGCACTTAGAATATTTGGTAGTGAATGTATTAAATTTTAAAATATTGACTAGTCATTGAATTCTATAAAATAATTTCGTTTGGAACTGGGTGAAATATACGTAACTATAACTGTAAAATGTTTTGATATTATAACGACACTCTAATATATATATATATATATACACATTAAATAATACTAAATTATACCAGCTATAATACTGGCTCAACCCGTGATTTATATATCCATTTTGAAAATGTTCACTGTAATTAAATATACCTATATGACAATTAATACCCTCAATAGTATTATATTTTTAACGAAAATATAGTTACTTTCCAAATGTTAGTAAAAATATGTAATAATTATTAATATCAAATTTGATTTAAAATATAGTTTTATTAATCTAACGAGAATTCCGGAACCAGGCGGCAGACCCCAAATTGCTGGACGAAGGATAATTATCAATTGTATAAATGTTTTTTAAAAGCCTATTTAAATTATAAATAACTATTTTTAAAAGTTAGAAGTAATTTAATGGCGGTAATTGATTATGATAAATATAAAGTGGTTTTAAACGGAAAAGCTGTTTTGCTACAAAATAGAAAATGGTTATCCTAAAAATTAGGAAACAGTTTTATACCGATTATTTGTAAGCTATAATTTTTAAATTTTCATCGAGCCGTTTATCAATATACCTACTTGTAATTAAAAATAAGCTTAATACTGGTTACTGATTCTCGACATTTTAGCTGGTAACCGTTTATTTTGGAAATGGTTTTAAGCTGTGTGTATTACAGACGATCAATATTTTTGATTGAATCTTTTTGGAAATAAATTTTTTCTGTTTCTGTCTATTATATTTATATTAAATAGTTAGGTTATTAATTAAACTAATTTATAATTGTTTATTACTATAACGGAGATTATAAAACTATTAAATTCATCAAAATCCACCGTGATTAAATGATTTATAAATCATATTTTTCAATTTCCTTGACCATCATTTAATTAATGTTTTCACAGATAGGTAATTTAATATATATATATATATATATATATTATACTTATATAATTTTTTTATTATTTCAGATTAATCGCAAAATCCAAAATATTTAATTAATTTAAGTGGATATTAATTTTCGTTGTATTAATTTTTTATTATTACAGTTAAATGGTATCCATGGTAATCGGGAAATCAAAAAAATAATTGTACTCATTACAATGCTTTTTTAAAAGTTAATTTAGTTATATATTCCATAATGTTTGTAACACACTATCCTCACCATGTTTATGTATCAATTGATGAAATATATAAATGTACCTTTAAGTCTCTATGATGATAACTATAATCATGTATTAAATCCGTTTAGATCCGAAGTGATTAATTGTGTGATTAATGTACAAACAGTTCAAATTGATGATAAAAACATAATATTCATTCAATAATTTAAAACAACAGCGATGAAATATCAAAATTCTTTATAGCCCACATTAAATTCTGTTGTGGAAACAATGGAGAACCGGGATTAAAGTGACATTGTTCGTAAAAAACACAATGTACGCACAATAACGACGAAATTAGTTCATGCGAATTGTATTATTGTTATTATACTCAGTGGTACATTAAAATTCTGTACGACTATGATCTTAAATCAGCCTTCATTACACGCTTATGCATTTAAATATTACGAATTTCTATATTATGATATCAGTTGTACGATATTTAATATTCTTCAGGCACAAAAAACGATTGTACAGTACCTACTACTGTACACAATGAAATTATTTTTACTTAAAATTCATTAAAAAAAAAAAAAAAAAGAGATAGTTGTCTACGTTCAAATGAATTCATCCCTTCGGTCATCAGACAGTAGAGTGTATTATCTTTATTATTTTGCATTTGAAACAAATGATTGATCATTGCATTCGAAAGCCGATTCTATGCAAACCTCGTTAGATACTATAAAACTTTTTAAAAATAAAAATAAAAATTAAGTCATCAACACTGAACACAACTCTTTTTGTTGTTTTTAATGTCTCCTAAAGGGAAAAATAATAAATAAATAAATACGTTTTTTTTAAGCTTAAGAAAACTACCGAAAAAATCTAAAAATGACGTCTTAAAAGCAATGTTGAGCATATACGAGTTAATAAGTTAATAGTTAAGATAAAAGTTAAGTTAATTTTAACTGTTAACTTTTTGGCTATATTAAATTTTAATTAACCAGTTATTTTTAATTAAAACTCAGTTAATTTAATTTTAAAATAATTGATATATTTTGATTTTATATTGTGTCTATTGTCAAAATGGTTGAATAAAAATGTATACTTAATAAAATGTTGTTTATGTCGTTTCTAATAATTCTTATATTAGAAAAATTATTTGTTTCCCGAAAATATAAATAAAACAAAAAGAACTAAGTATATATTATATTTACATAATAATCTTCCTATAATATTAATTAAGGAATATATTAGATTTCCCACCAATAATGAATATTTAGGTAGGTACTAATTTGCAATGAGTAATTTCCATTTGTTAGAATTTTGAAGAAAATAGTAAGTATCTACTAATCAAACATTTTTATGAACCTATTTATTGTTAATTTTAATAATTATTATTATAAATACATTGTAATATTTTCAATAATATTATGTTAATGATTATTATTCATTTTAAAATATTTAAAGTAAAAAATAACAGTATTTCCAAAAAAATAATATGTACTTAATTATACCTGTATATCTCAAATGTTATATTGACTCATAAAAATAAAAAATAATTGACTTAAGTTAATAAGTTATTTTTTTTATCTTAACTTAACTTAATCATTAAGAAAAAAAATAACAATTAACCTTAAACTTTTACTATTTTTTTCTATTAAGTTAACTTAACTGAGTTAAAAAAAATCATTAATTTACTCAGCATTGCTTAAAGGTACCTTGAGTACCTTAGAGAGAATTTTCTATCAAAAATCTTTATTACTCTAAAGTTCCTGGTCGACTTCTCCTACCACAAAAAATGTACACAGATATAAAATCTTAAAACCAATATATTTCTTGCTTCGCTTAGAATCTAAAATACGTTCTTTTACAATTTGTCTTTCTAAACGAATTACTTTGAATGGAGTAAAAATGCAAAATACAAAAATATATAATATACTACATTAAAAAGAATGGTGTTTGCGTTCTTTAATAGCGTTTTCCATATACCTACACTCGTGTTCACTGGTGTACACTTTTTGTGTGATAATAATTTTTATCAACTGGTATCAACAGTGCAGTACATAATGCAAATTCCATATGAAAGTATGGTGCATTTATTATCTACACGAGTGCAGACGAATTACACCGTCAATTTCGACGGTGTCAAATTATCATTTATTTTGATAAGTATTTTCGTGATAAGATCACACGTTAATCCATGCATTGTATTATTTATATGAAATTTACATTAATTTCGTAAATACTAAATAGCATTATGAAAATGTAAATACAATAAATTATAATTTTAAAAAAACATTAAGAAATAACGTGCTAGCTAGATGTTTATGATTATGAGTGTATATTTGGAATATAATTACCAAACATATTCCACTTCATATCAAATACTCTTTATTGATAACGCGCTGTTGTTCTTGTTGTTATACGAGTGTAGTGTAATATAGTATACACTAATGTAGTGTAAATAAGTAAAATAGATGAAATACGCTATAAAACTTTCCAATCCCCGTTATTGATATAAACAGTTTAAACCGAGTGAAAATATAATAAATAATAATACAATACGATAACATTATATAGTAGGTACCTCTATACCTTTGCGTTTTCTCTTTGTTGAAATAATAAAGAATAGCGTACAAAAAGGTCAGAATATCGATCGGTTATTTTTTTTAATTGTTCCAAACCAATAGAATTATATCTAAACCCGAGTCTCTCGATAGTTAATAATACAAATTTTGTAGTTTTCCCCTTATTATTGTATTATAATTGTTTGTTTTTTTTTTTTTTTGCCGGTTGATGGTTTTTTCAGGGTATATTCATAGCTTGATTTCATTACGTCTGGGCAATTATAAAATATTTTTTTCCTTTCGCAAACCACCCTTTTGGTTTCGGTCGGCGCAACGATTAATTCTTGTGCAAACTGTATACCGGGTAAAGCGAAAGGGTTGTGACCGTTCGCGGTGAAATTAATATTAATTATCAAAGTATGGCGGACAGAAATGCACTTAAAAAAAATAAATAAATAAATAAAAACAAAAAATTGCCGAAGAGAAGAGGAAAAAAATGTTTATTAATTCAGATGAAAGAAACCCCGGAGAGGAGTATACAATGTATACAATGTATATATATATAGGGAGTGAGTATAATATTTTCTGTAATAAATATATATATATATATATAAATATGTGTGTGTATATATATAAATAGGAGGAAAGTGACCGAACAAGCTGCAAGACCAAAGCGGAATCGCAACTTTCAGACGGGAAACTTCGTACTACATAACCCGACAGCGGGACGTCAAATTCGAAAAGTTATATACCTACTATATAGACAAAGGCCTATTAATCTCGTACGTCGTGTACGCGAATAATAATGAATTTTATATCGTTTTGTTACGGCTTTTGTCGTTTTTTTACTTTTCTACTTTCCCGTTTTACTGATATAACGTCCGTTATTATATACGCATCCGACGTGTAATATCTCAGACGCCACACAGCAGCCGTTTGTATATATATAGTGGTCCGGGTCGACCGCCAGCTGTGAATCGGATACGTTTCGCCAAAAACGAATGGTTTGGCCGGTCGGCGAGACCCCGTCAAGGACACGCGTATCGATTTCCGGCCTCCTGCCGATAGTGTCCGTATCGAGCCATATATATTATTATAATGCACATGCGGATACGTACAGGCATACCGAAAACAGTATAATAATATTGAAAACGGGAACAGAAAATATACGAAAATCGAGTATAATACGTCGATATAGGTAATATAAAGAAAATATTTACGTGGTTTTCGGCGTTAAATCGTCTCGTACCTCGGGACAATGTATATGTAGGTACGTTCAGGGCCGTAGCAAGATCCAATAGCGCCCCTGGCAATGAACAGAATTTGTGCCCCCTCCTCAATCACTGTCATTCCTACGAAACATTTGTGGTAGAGTAATAAATAATAAAAACGAGGGCTTTTCACAAATTTGTCGATTGAACCGTCCAAATAATTGCCAACCCAAAATTTTTTTTCTTAATGAGACAGTGCCCCCTCCCCGCCCCCACTTGCTGACCTTATAATCACCCAATTTGTTTTTTTATTAGGTACCTTGAAAAAATATCATTAAAAAAACCATCTTTAACATAAATATCTCCTTTTTTTTTTTTTATTAAATATTAAAATCGTTACATATAAAAATAAGTAGGTAACCACTATAAGTGATCGTTAACACGAATGATATTTAAATTATTGAATAATGCTTTGTACATCATAGAGTATAATACTGTTCATGTTTATTATTTTGGTATGGACTTGCATGATTTTTTTATCACAAAATACAATATTTTCAGTTACAATTTTATAGTTCTAACTAGATACTAAATAAATAAAACAATAGTGAAGAATTAAAAAATACAAATATTGTTATCAAGCAGAAAATATATGATAAAAAAATACTACAGTATGACCTATATATATAGTGATGTAAAATTATGGTAATAATCTTTTGTGAGAATATTCTCAAGAATATTCTCGAGAATATTCTCCAAAATGAGAATTTTTTGGTAATTTTCTTTTTTAGCCATATTTCATCAATTTAAAAATTGTTTTAATATTTTTGCATAAATAATTAATTTTAATATTATTGTTGTGGCCATAATTGTATAATTATGATAAAACTAATCTAATTTCATTATTATTAATGACTAATGAGCGATAAATGATATTATTTTAATATATATCAATAAACATTTATCTACCTACATTTATTCTTATTATTCAAAATAGTCTTAAACAAAATATAAAACTCAAATGACCACACAACTGCAACTGCTTCAATGGCCAC
>JAIPRL010008922.1:0-19005 GCA_025469235.1 Pemphigus obesinymphae | reverse complement strand
TATACGAGTCCTTCGTCTCCAATGTGGTTATTAAGTATAAACTTATTATGTTTTCTAAGAACATTAATTCGTTGCCACAATAGGTTTAATAATATTATCTTATCTTATCTTTTTATCTAGATAACCATAATGTATCTTTTATCTTTATCTTAAATAATCCTTCTGTCATTATCTATATCTTTTATCTAGATAACAAAATAAGTTATCTGTCCCAACACTGCTTATAACTCTATTGATAATGTTAAAAAAAACATTGGTGAAGCAAAAAGGAAGAAGTTCTAAAACAGTTCCAAATCTCGATGTGTGGGCTTTCTCCATATTTTAAAATAACCATACTTTCGAAAAGATCTAGCACTAACAATTGGTTCGATGGTACAAACTATCACGAACATAGCACAAACAGATTCAATAAAAAAAAGTTTAAAGTTCTGATGTGGGGAAGGGGATGAGACAGCAATAAAAATAAAACCACATATTGAAAAGAAAAAACGTTGTGATGGGAATAGCACTAAGAATAAAAAATACAGCACAAACCATCACTAACTCCTGGTCCGGACAAGACTTTATTTTGGCTTAGGTACAAGCAATGCAACAACGAAAGTGTGATAATAATATATAGCATTTAATAATGATTATATTTATAATTTAAAGTAATTAAATGTAAATTTAACCTGAGTAATTATTAAATAATGCATGAATTACTAACATTTGTTTTCCTTTTTTTTGGCATATTTATTAAAATACCGTAGATTTTCTTAAATAAATACATTTTAGTTTTGAATACTTCCTACGCACCTACATCGGACCGGGTTGATGGTTGTTATTGAAAATGTTACATCAAAAGACGTAAACGTGATAAATTACGTCATATATCTAAAAATTGTTAAATGTTGTAATTGTAATTATAAACATTCTCCATTTATTGTATACCAGTTATTATGAAGAATGATATTCAATACACTTATGAAAAAATGTCGTTGTAAGGTGTCGTATGCTGGTTTACTAAGTTGGACGTGGAACGACAATACAAAATTTATATTATGTACTTTTAAACAAAAAACTTAAATTCTTCGTTATGACTATAATTTCTTTATAAAAACATACCAATTTTATATTTTCTCTATGATTTAATAAAAATCACGCTTGGTTAAGGATCAGGTCATGTAGCCGTGAGAAAAGTACTCTGAGAGTCTTGTCATTTTAACTAGATCCTAAGGAACTTAAGGTACAGTCGTTCAGGATTGCTTCTAGTTAACCATTCCCCTGAAACTATATTTTGACAAGGGTGAAAAAAACATTTTCGTTTTTAAACGACCAAAACTCTTCTGGTGTTACAAGTAACAAATAAAGATAAATATAACTTTAAAATAAAAATTTTATTTTTATATTTTTCAGTATATGAATTTGTTTTATTTTATTACTTAGTATATTTATTTCCTTTTTATTATATTCTAACTCAATTTGTAATTTAGCAATTTTAATACTTTTTACATGTCAAAATTTTCTAATTTGCTTACATTTTTATTTAATAAGTCATTATAATCCACATTCAGATCTCCTGTTATTAATTCTAAATTGTGTAAATTAAAATTTCTTTAACTTTCTTTTAAATTACTTAAGGTACTATTATCTCGCATAGAAATATTATTTAATATAACTTCTTTTAACCCTTTAAAATATAGATACAAATTTCATTTTCAGGTATTTTTGAATTTAATTGTTCACATAAGCTTTAATATCATTAATAAAACTTGTTATCGATCTGAAATCTTTTTGTTTTCTATTTCCTAATTTAGTTTTTAAAATAGTTTCTGATTCGATAGTTTGGAATTCGTTCAAATATTATGTCTCTATTTCTTTCCATGTCAAATTATTATTTCTGCCTTCCAAATTATCTAAAAATGTACTAATTATATCTTCAAAAAATTAATAAAAATCTTATCTTATCAGTATCAGTCTATCCATTAATTGCTTCACCCTTGTTGTATTCCTTTAAAAATGTTCTAATATTTTATAACCTCAAAAATTGATCAGGTTTTTATATTAATGTATATTAATTTTTTTTGTTATTGTTCATATTATTGCCTAAATCTGATGACTTACTTTAGCTAAAGGTGTTGAATTATTATATTAAATATCTTCGTATATAAGATTTTGGATTACGTGAGATGAATTGGGTTAATTGAATTTAATGATTTCATTATATTGTCTGTTATTTATTTCTCCAAAATTATTATAATATAATTTGTTTCTATTATCAAAAATATATTTAATGTCCCCATCTATTTTTGATAAATTAGAATTTCAAGAAACAAGAACCTTTAGGCTTTTCTAAGATTATCCGAAAAAATATATACGTTACTGTTTTTATTTAAATCGGGACTAGAATCATTTGATCGTAGTGGTTTTAAAATTTTATCGGTATCTATTTTGTTATCTATTGGTTCGTTTATAACTAAATTGTTTACTTCTTCGTTTATGCTATCATCAATATCATTGTTTTTTTATATTCCACTATAAAAATTAATTAATCTAGGCCAAAAATCCTCATTAACTTTTCCCGAAATATGTAATTCCTTTGATATGCATATGTATATAATTTGATATTTTTTAGTGTATAAATGTCAGTTATTTATAAATTGCATTCAAAATTTCTGCGTAAGATAATCTTTGATTAATTATATTATATATTTTTATCTATTAATTAATATAAAAAGGAGAAAGAGAAAAGGATATAAAGAAAAGAAGAAAGAAAAAAATATGAAAGAAATATAGAGCAAACAAAAACCAAAATAAAAAAAAATTAATAATTTATGCAAGAAAATTCAAATAAATCCTTAAGATTTAAGATGATATAAGAAGAAATATAAAAAATAGATATATAAAATAAAATTAAAATACGAAAGTAAAAGTTGTAAAATAAAGATCAAGGAAAATTATTCTCCTAAAATATTTAATACAAAAAATTTCAATATGTATTTCACACATTTAAACAAATATTCCTCAGATTTAGGAGGACAGCATAAATTTTACACGCAAAAACTCAATTTTGGATGAGTATAAAAAATAATTTTACTCTCAAAAATAAATATACCTTGGTAAAATATTACTGGTTGTTTGCCAACTTTGTCGTATGCGCCGGTTTATTGAGAGAGACGCGAACCGACATAATATAGGTATATGAAATTTACTTTTACACAAAACACGTATCTTCATTCTTATGACGATAATTTCTTTATAAAAACACACCACTTATATATTTTATCTATGACTTTATTGAGATCATGACTGGTTAAGGATCATGTCATTTAGCAGTGAGAAAAGTACTGTGAGAGGCTTGTCGTTTTAACTAGGTCTTCAGGAACTTAAAGTACAGTCCTACAGGATTTCTTTTAGAGAAGCTAGGTCCTATGGAATTTAAAGTACAGTCGTTCAGGATTACTTCTAGTCAAAAAGTATATTTTAGCAGTTTAGAGTTAAACTAGTTCCTAAGAACAATAAGTACAGTCGTTCAGGATCACTTCTAATTAACCAGTCCCCTGAAACTATAATGATTTGACAAGGGTGAATGATACGTTTTCATTTTTAAACAATCGACATTCCTAAGGATCGTAAGCTACAAGAAACAAATAAAGATAAATATGACTTTAAAATAAAACACGGAAACAATAAAATAATATATATTAAAAACAATAGAACTTAAAAAATATTTTTCGTCTTCAGATGCGTTCTAGGGCCCGAAAGAGTGACCAGATCACAATAATATTTTGGTTCTTATTAATCATAATAGTTATAAAACTGCAATCATAAACAATTTAGAATTTTACTGTAATGCGATGAAATTTAGGTTTGTAATATAATTACATTAAAATATACATGTCAGCATATATATTATTAGTTTACGTATGTATTATGTATTATACATATAGACTCTGTGATTACTATGAGAGATATTTGTAGTAGGTACTAGAGATTGAATGTACTTTAATACCGCTAATATGAATGCATCCTCTTAATATAAAATGTCTAAACATTTATTGACATAACGTTATTTGGAACCTTCCTATAGAATTAATGGAGCACTGCCATACTTTACGAGTTACTGTGTACTGTCTCTATGTATTACGCATCTTAGTCTGTAGTCAACCGTTCTGAGTCAAGCTTGTGAGTGTTTAACATTGTTGTTGACTAGTATTCGGCAATTATCATAAATCCGGTAAGTTTAATATATTTTTAGTAACTATTGTTATTATTCTTTTTAGTATGATTTGTTTTAAACGTAAATAAATCAAAATTATAAAACATACATAAATGTGTTATTTTGCACGATCGAAACATTTGTATTAATTAGAAGTCTCGGTTTTGAATAGGAATTTTAATTCAGTTGATCGAGTGAAATGAGAATTTAAAAACCCGTGAATTTATTTCCCGTGATCTTTAAAATTCCAAAGAAATAACAAATCTCGATTTTGCGAAATTCGTGTTGTTTCCGTTTCTATGTACTTCTTGGCAGTTTTTCTTTTAGCGTTAAAAAACTATTAAGATAATTGAAAATGACTTCTCTAAAGTACCTACTAAATGATGCCATTCTTTACCGGAAAACGGGCAAGACATAGTAGGAGTTCCTACTAGAATTGTTGGTAAAAATACGGCTGTATCAATTTTCATACAAAAATCAGTTTCTATATTCGTACACTGTCCATATGCTACTCGAAGTTTTTGGAAACACTGATAGGTATTTCCCAATACTAATTATATTATAGGATTATTATTATACATTTAATGAGATAGAATAAATAAAGATAAAATATAATTAGATATTAATTACTATTCATTATTTATTATTGTTATATTTATATTTTTCCTTAAAACTTAAGTTTTTAAATTAAGGAAATCCTTCTTAATTCCTCATAAATCCTGTATTCTTACATAATCTAGAAATATTTTCCTGTGTATTAATAACTTTTGGCCCTTTTATAGGAACTAAAATGGATGCGTGCACTATGAAGTAGCATATAGCACACATACTGGCTATGGGAATTGGCCTTACCCCATTCCTAAATACATAAGCAGCCATCAATTTTTTAATAACGTTTTGAAATTAGTGCTTTAAACTACATCACACACGAAAAATTATTTTTTGTATGGAAAATTATATTGATTCTAAAATATTTTATGTGGTAAAATTTACGACTAATAATGTAATATTATCTCTTTTCATAGCAATACATTAGTTTATGATATTAAAATAATAATCTATTTTAATGTCATCATATTATTTCCAATATATGCGTCTTAATTTTTCACACCTTTATGAAAAACTGAATTAGTCACCTTTACACGACACGAATAATTTCAAAATTATTCATTTTAAAATTCATTATTACTAAAAAAATTCATTCATCAAATTATATTATATAAAATAGTACAGTCATCAGGCATCAATTAAAGTAGTAAATAATTATAATTTTTAGATAAATCGCGTCGTGAAGTTTAAAATTTAAAAACGAAATCCTAAAATGTTATTATTTGAGCACCTAATTATTTCGTCTGATCGTGTTATTATACTTACATATATTCCAACTATATATTTATCTGTAGAATTATTGCTCATTTAATTGGACAAATAAGAATAATTGAGAAATAAAGTGCTATTCCTTTTTAAAAATCAATTTTATACTCCTCAAATATTGTTGAAAAAAATTCAAAGTAAGGGGCTAATTTAATGTCATCTCCCCCATCATATCATCCTCCGGGCTCAAATCAAGGAGCGTATTTATAATGATGTATTTTTATTAAATAATTTTCTTGGCATTTCTTAGCATTACAGTAATAAAATTAGATATTTCAGAAAGTATATTTTAAATAATTTTTTAAAATATATATGGTTTAAATAAATAATTACCATAAATTCTCAATTTATATGATATTCTTCCTAAATATTATTACCGTAATTATATTATATTAATACGTGAAACAATTATATTAAATTTATGTTATTTTTTATTTTAAATAATAATTAATTAAATAATTATTTAATAAATTCAATGTTTAATAAGCGCTTTAGGAAAAATAACGGAATATTCACGAGTTCATCAAAATCAATTATTGTTATTATTTCGTAATTCCAAAAAGCATGGCTTTGGAAGTATTTGTACATTTTCACTGAATAGTATCATTCTATTATATTGGGGAGCTGAATTTTAATTTTATGTAGTACAATTTATGCCATGTTAACATTTAACTATTCATATAGTGAATACTCTATAATATTAAAATGTACATTAAGTGTATGACGAATATTGTCTTATCTATATGTTGGTATTGTACTAGATCAAACACAAATGGTGTTATCCGCGTCGTTATAACACAATAGAATTTAAAAAGTAACAAAATTGCTGTATTATTATGACTCTGCATGAATGATATATAATGAAAAGAATCTTTGTAACAAAAAAAAAGATTATTAATTTTTATTGATATAATCAAGGTTACTGGCACCTACCATATTTAGGTATTTAAAATATATATATATTTTTTTTATCATAGTTTATAAACTTTATTGTAAAGTTTAAAATGTTATTTAAAATTTATCACTTCTTTAAATAATAAAAAATATTTAATGACTAAATGTACATGAAGATCCATTGAAAACCAAAATAACTTGATTTGTGATAACGTCAGAGTAGTTATATGAAATATATAAAAAAAATACATATTATATACATTTTTTTATTTTTAGATTTAACCTGCATAGTCCTTACAATGAAAACTTGAGTTCGCTTTATTGATCATTAGTTATTTAACAATATTTAAAAATGTTTTCTCTGAGTTTTTTAAAAACATCATATAATTCCAATTATTTATATTGCCCATAAAATTTTTATTTTGTAATATTATACACATATTTAGGAGTGTTAGAAGTAATATTTTTGGAATTTAGAAAAAAAAATTACACTTACTTTACATGCATTGTCATACTACGCACTAAACCGATTCAATTTTATAATAATATTTCAGCTAATTTTCAAATTCCATTTTTATTATTTCAATTGCCTAGTTTATACCACGGGTACTTATCTGGTGCGCACCAAGCAGGCCCGCAACATACGTTTGATACCTACGTCCGTGTTTACACCGAGCGTATTATCATTCTGTATTATCAAAACATTACCAAAAAATAACATTCCGTTATGTGGATTTAGAAAAATTAAATTATAATATTTAAATGTAATAACACGTAGAAAAACACGGTAAAAACCACAAAAAAATTAAACATAACCTTAAATAAATGATTTTTGTGTTTGGTGCTCCTCGAATTTGGTCTGACACGCCTTGCTCGATCTTATCCGACTATATTGATGCGCTCCTGTTTACACCAAATCCTTAATGTGTAAAACGCTTGGTATGCGTATCAAGTACACGGTGTAAACTAGGCCAGTAACTTCGAATAATAGTAGGTACCTACCTACATTAAATCGAGCATCTTCAACCTAACACCTACCAATTATTTTCTGAAATGTTGAAAATTTATTTTTATGTGAATGTATAATATATATAATCGTATATTCTTAAAACATAGACAAATTAGTGAACTATTTAAATTGAACCTATCAAAATTCCGTAAAAAAGATTTTAAATTTAAATTTTAGATCGATGAGACTTTATTCTGAGACCTTATGAATATATTTATTAAATAAAACAGTTTTATATTAATAAATGAAAATAAAATTTTACATTTCAGAAATGTATGGGTAATTTAAATTTCAAAAATCAATTTCTACAATATCCTAGAAAAAGCTGTTAAACTAATTTGCTATTTAATTATATGTTTTAAAATTAACATCAAATTATTAAAAGTATAATTAATTGTGTTATTCTTTTAGCTTGTATTAGGTCTAAGTTACCATAAGAATATTCATTTCCAAAAAGAAAAATATTACTATTAATCATTGTATTTTCTTTTTTATCCTGTTATTAATTAAAAATAAAAAGATTGTTGAAATTTAAAATCAATAATTTTAATCAGATTTTTAAGAAAAAAAACATCGTTTTCAACGTTAAGCTAATTCTGTTCGAAACAAGTTGTAGTAATATTTAATATAGCGTGGATGAGTATGGAATACATTTTACAACCACTGGGAACGTTTTTTACCCCCCCCTCCACCGATCTATACGTTAATAACATCCTTATAACATTTTTTTGCTTCAGTAAATTGACAGAGAACAATACTACTAACTATTCTCATACTAAAATAATAGATAAGGAATTACCACGAATTGACAATATCAGTTGTAACGACATGGTTACTCACCCCACTGATATAAACGCGTAGCTAACCTATGACTCGTAGAACACCGTACTGATGAAGGAGGTCTCCTATTGAACTTATGTGTTCGCAACATACGCAATGACAAACAAAAAAAAAAAAAAAACAATTTTTTTTTAATATAAAAGAATATATTTATTTATTCATTTTATTATTAAAAAAAAAAATGAAAGTTCGTAGCCGAGAATACCTGTAGCATAAAACTCAGACAATATTAATAATGATAACAATAATAATAATTTATGTTATTACAATAGTTATAGTAGCCTAAATCCTACATATTATATTCAGAAAGGAACCTCAATAGAGGGCCTGTCGATCCACTGGAGTCGATCGGACAATTACACATAATAACTTATTAGTTAACAAATAGTAATAATACCGCGGTCAAGGTATATTAAAATACAAAAATTAAAATTAGCTTGAAAATTCAAGCTAATTGACGTTCACCGCGGGAGAGACTTCCAGCCACTACTCCATTTTTGTGATGTGCCAATTATAATATGGTAAAACATAGACTACGGCTTTTAATATCAGAAGTTACTTCGAGCCAGTGGAAAACCAGAAGAAGAAAAAAAAGGAGCGCTCGTGATTGCATAATCGTGAGAAGCCGTTGAAGTTTGCAAGGAATATATAAATAATACATTTCTAGAAAATTTTAGGTCATTTGCTAGTCGGGTTTACACTGGAGTTTGTGGTTTTGAGCATGTTTCCGTTCTAGATGGCTGTTGCTGTGACGTCTGAGGGGAAATCCTGGGAATTGTAGATTATTGGACAGGATTTTCGCCAGATTAATGCTGGAATGAAAATTGGAGGAGGCTTGGGGGTTTTAGTTTGGATCGGGTTTGTTTTGTGGGTTGAAGAGTGAAGGTGATTGGTAGGAGGTTTGCGTGTGGAGAAATCTGGTGTTTTTCGGACGTGTGGAAGATAGAGGGATTCTGCAGAGGGATTTTGGCCTGTGGCGCGTAGTTGAATGGGGGGTGGTGGTGGGAGTTTGGTGGAAGTGCACCGCGCGGGTCTGCCCTTGATAGGTCCCGGTATGGTGCCGCGCAATATACTCACGGTACGGCCAGGGGCCGGCTGTGTAAAAACTGAGTTTGAGTATTTCGCTGTTGCCGGTGCCACGGCGAAGTAGTATGGAAAACGCAGGTTCCGGTGTCACGACGGTGCGGATATTGTACGAGAAGTATTATTGTATGTTCAGAAGCGGAGTTGAAATACACTTGTATTCGTCACGGCTGTGCTGAACGGGTGGTTGATATGACATTTTGGGCTTTTGCTTTGCTTTGATTTATTTCTTTTGTCCAAGCTTTCGCTTCTAGCAGAGTATTGGATATATAAAAGGAAAGATTATGAGCTGTGCGGTTATATTGTGCGGTTTACTGATTAAGCGGAGGAGTAGAGGAGTTAAAAAGCGATCGGTCTATTTAAGGCACCATGAAAGGCAGGAGTTCTTTTTGCGATATTGGCTAAGTGAGGATAGTGGGAATTTATGATTTCGGACCGGAGTCTTGCCGATGAAGAAGAGATGTTTTCTTTGATGGAGTTGATATTCGATGAATTTCTTATGGATATGTTATTGACGAACCAAGGTTGGTCAGTTATCATGCGGAGGATTTTAGATTGTGCGGCTTCCAGTTTGAGCCAATTAGATTTGGATAGGTTCCAGAACCAGGCGGCGCTGGCGTATAGGAGAATAGGACGAATATATGATTTATATATGTGAAGTTTTATTTTAGTCGGTAAGGGGCTTTTCTTGTTGATTAGAGAGAAAAGGATGTGACGAGCTGCGCTTGCTTTGATGATTGAATATTTTAAATGATTGGAAAATTTGAGGTTTCTGTCGATGATGTTGCCGAGGTATTAAATTTTGTTTGACCAGTTGATGTCAGAGTTTTTGATTTTGAGAGTTGAAGTGTGAGTAGTGGTTCTGTTGAAGAAGAGAATAGCTGAGGTTTTCAATGGGTTTACTGTGATCCTCCAGAGGTCGAACCAGGGTTGGACTACGTCCAGCTGTCGTTGGAGTTTGGAGACAGCTGATATGTTGGATCGGCCGGAGGAAAACAGCAGAGTACCGTCTGTGAAGAGAGCCAGTTTGGCGGAGGGGAGCAATGGCATGTCGTTAATGTAGATGGCAAAAAGGTGTGGTGAAAGGCAAGAACCTTGAGGAACACCGGCGTTGATATTCCTGCTGGTGGATAAGGAGTTATCAATTTTTATTTGAAATTTCCTATTTGAGAGGAAGGATTTAATGATGTTAATAAGTTGGCAGGGAATTCTGAGGGCTATTAGTTTGTAGATAAGGCCGGCGTGCCAGACCTTATCAAAAACTTTTTTGAAGTCTAGTAGTATTGCGGCAGTTTTGAGTTTTTTGTTCCTTGATTGGATGAAGTCGTCTACGACATTTATCAGTTGGAGAGTAGTGCTATGATTGCGGTGGAAGCCGAATTGTTCTGGTCTGATTTTTGGTTCTATGTGGATGTTAAGACGTATGAGAAGGAGACGTTCAAAGGTTTTTGCGAGAGTGTTAAGAAGAAAGATAGGCCGATGATTTTTTGGGGATCTGGGGTCCTTTCCTGGTTTTGAGAGCATTACAACTTGTGCTCGTTTCCAGCTGGTAGGGAAATATTCGGTGCACATGCAACCGTTGAGTATCTTGCAAATTAGGAGAACGCATTTTTTGCCGCAGTTTTTAAGGGGCGGTGCTTGGGATTGAATCAGGACCGGGGGCGCTTCTGTTTGGGAGTTTCCGAATGACGTCATATACTTCGCCTAAAGAGAAATATATTGTTCGTGGGCGCTCTAGGAGACCGTAGTTTTGGACAGTGGATAAAATGTGGTCATCATTTGATGGTGGATCATGGGGATCTGGAATTGGTCCGCCATGGATGATGCGAATAGTTCGGCTTTTTGCGCGGAATCAAATACTAGATTGCCTGAGTTTTCAAGCAGGGGATTTACTGGAGCAGCTTTCTTTAGGAGACGATGATTAAGTTTGTAGAGTTTTGACCAGCCGTTTGCTGTGCTGTCTATTGAGTAGAGAAATTTTGACCAGTTAGTTTCTCTATGCGTGGTGAGAAGGCTTCTGACTAAGGAGTTTTGGTTGTTGAGACGGGTTTTAATTGTGGGATCTCTGGTGCGTTGCCAAAAGGATCTAAGACGACGTTTCTTTGCAATTTGATGATAGTTATGGGGATGGAGGTCCCTTTTTGGGTCGGAGGGAGTGAAGGATGAAGTGTTTTTCGTAATATTTTAAGAGATAATGTCTGATAGGTTTGAAATAGTTTGATCGATTTGTGATGGTGAAGCAATGTCAGCTGGAGGAAGGGTAGATTTTTCTAAGTCGCTGTTGAAGTTCTTCCAGTTAATACTGTGTAATAGTTTAAGAGGAGAGATGATGGCTGATCGATATGTTATAAATCTAGGAGAATTGGAGAGTGGTCGGAAGAGAGTTCGGAGATGAGATTTTCAAGACGGTAATTGAGTTGGCCAGTCTTCATGATAGCAATGTCAAGGATATCAGGGAGATGATTTGGGTTATCTGGGTAGTGAGTGGCAGAAGAAGGAGCGGCGACTGCGGTGTCCTGCCTGTTGTTCAGGTACTGGTTGAGAATTCTGCCCGCGGTGTTAGTGGATCTGCTGTGCCATGTAGAATGTTTTGCATTTAGATCTCCAGCAATGATGGCGTTTGCTGGAGTGTTTAAGAGTGCATCTATGTCAGCAGTTTGGAGGGTGGTTTTTGGGCTCTTGTAGACCGCTGAAAGTCTGAGCTCTGAATTATCCATGTGGATGTGAATGGTGGTGTTGTATATTGAGTTGGTGGCGATTGTAGTATGGTGATGAATGATGCGTCTGTTTATGAGAATTTCGGTACTTCCAGCTGGATGATGGTTTTTCCTTTGGGGTTGATTTGAATAATATGAGTAAAAGTTTGGGAGGAGAATTTGCGGTGGTTCGTAAGGTGGGTTTCATTAATGAGAATGATGTCAAATTTTTTGTCCTGAACAAGTTGAAGTAGTTCAAGGCGTTTCCGAGTAACGCCTTGCGCGTTCCAAAATAAAATTCTAGGGTTAAGCATGATAAGTGAAAAGAGGCAGAATGGAAATGATGGCTAGGAGTATGTCGGTGGGGTTTGAATTTCCCGTCGAGATGATGGAGATGATTTGAGTGAGTTTTTCGATGATTGGGTTATTGGCTGATTGGTATGAAGTTGGGTTAGACTCGGAGTTTGCGAAAATTTTTGCATAAGATTGAGTTTGAGTTTTGGTATGCGGTGCGGTTGTAAAAGACATTGGCATGGAGAAGTCCGCAGGAGTTGTCGTGTTAATTATATTAGAGGTACTTTTAATGTTTGGTGCAACAGGACGCCTTTTGTTTTTGGTCTGAATGAAGATGGGGCATTTTTTGGAGTTTGCGATGTGAGTGCCGTTGCAGTTTCCGCATTTAGGGTCTTCATCCTTTTGTTTTTGGCAGTCTTTCGCTAGGTGTGGGCCGGCGCACTTAACACATCTAGGAGTGTAGCCGCAATAGGGACTTGAATGACCAAAACGCTGGCAGGAAAAACATTGGGCCGGATTGTTGGATCTAAATGCTTCAACTTTGATGGACATGTAAAAGAGGCAGTGTTCATTGAAGATGGCTTTGTTGGAAGGGTTTGCAGGGAGTTGGATATTGGAAATTTCTTTATGGAGTTTCCAAACTGTCTGATATGGTGGATTATGTAGCCTTTAGCTTCTAGTTCGTTTGCTAGTTTGGATTCCGTAATGTCCGGGAGGAGGCCTTTGATAACTACTTTAAATAAACGTTTTTCAGCTAGGGGAATGGTGTGGAAATCAGTTTTGGTTTGATGGAGATATTTTTGGACTATGCGAAATAGTTTGGAGTCACGGCATTGAAGTTTGACGGAATTGTTATCGGCTGCCTTTGCTATGAGAGAGCCTTCAGGAATCATAGTCGACATTAATTTGCTGGCTACCTTTCTCCAAGCTGACCCTTCTAGAAAAATTGGAGAGATGCGGATAGGTTTATCTTGAGGTAACGGAGAATTCGATCTAGACAACGAGCTGGAGATGGAGTGTCTAGGAGAAGATTGAGTCTTGTTGGTTTTTGGTTTTTTAGAGGAGGAGGGACGTGGTGAAGAAGATCTTGAGTTTTCAGAAGAGGATGGGAGTTTGATGGAGCTTGGTGAGGTATCATGGTGTTGTTTCTTGACAGAGGAAGAAGATGAAGAAGTTGCCGAGTTTTGGCGATTGTTAGGATGCAGTTTTGGTGGATGAGGAAGATTAGGATCTGCGCCATGGCGCAGAGCATGTTTCCTTGATCTTGTCATGTTGGATGAAGGAAAGTGGGACCGGATATCCGCCGGTGCGGTTACTAAAAGGGAGTTTTATCTGTGGCACGCAGATAATGGAAGAGGAGGAAAAGGTTGGATGACCGCGTGCGACAGCCCTTGGTGGGTCACACTACGGCCGCGCGAGCGCAATTTACTATGGCCAGGGGCCAGCTGAGAAAACGATGACTCTGGTAGGTCAATGATGACGACGCAGCTTAAGCCAATGAAGGCACGTTATCCCAACGGCGCGGTTGGTCGACGTAGTCGAAAAGAGTGTACAGCGAAGCGAACGAGGACGGTGAACGTATGCACAGTACGGCAACGCTGAACGGAATAGACATTTTGGCTTTTGCTTTGCTAAGACGGGGAGCCTTTAGGGGGCCTATTCACCATTCCAGGCTAGGTGCCTTTGCTGGTTTATGGATTATGCTTTAAGATTGTTTATCGCTGTAGAGTTTAGGATTAGTGGGTCCAGGAAAAAGGCCTTGGTTTGTTAAGGATGGGGTCAGGGTTGGGTGATCTACCTAGGTTTCTTATGTTGAGATTGTCGGAAATGGAGTTTCGGTGAAACATTGCAATGGATTGGTTTTGGATATTGTTTTTAATTGATTTTACTCTGAACTGTTTGAGGAGGATTGTATTGCGGAGGTATTTAGGCATATTAGATAATGATCTGAGTCTGATTGTCTGGATTGACTCCAGACGACGCCATTGGGCGGGACTGATAAATGGTGCCCAGGCGGCGCCCGCGTAAGTGATGATGGGTGTTATGTACATTTTGAGGAGCCTGATACGAGTGGTTAGAGACAGTGCACTTTTATAGTTAAGTATGGGGTATAGCATGCCTCGGACTCTGGTGGCTTTTTTCACTATTTTTTCTACGTGGGACTGAAAGTTTAGTTTGCGTCCAATGGTAACGCCTAGGTAGTTAACATTAGGGGACCACGTGATCAGTGATCCGAGAAATGTTATTGGCGGAATGTTAGTCGAATGTGTACGGCCGAACAATAGCGCGATTGTTTTAGCCGCGTTCGCTTTGAGTTTCCACCTGTCGAACCAGCTCGAAGCCAGGTTAACTTGCCTTTGGAGTTGGATTTGGGCTCTAATTGCGTTTTTATTTGACGTGAAGAACATAGTATCGGCCGCGAATAGCACTATGGATGCTTTTTCGTGTACCGGCATATCGTTGGTGAATATGTTAAAGAGTGTGGGAGAGAGACAAGAGTCTTGCGGTACCCCGGCTATCAATCCACGGGTCGACGAAAACTTGTCTTCTACTTTCACTGTGAATAGTCGATTTGAGAGAAAAGATTGAATGATTTTGATTAGTGAAGTCGGGATGTTTATGTTGGACATTTTATATAGAAGTGCGTCGTGCCAAACTGAATCAAAAGCCTTGGCGATATCGACGAAGATCGCTGTGGTTTGAATTTTATGACTGAGGTTTATACTTAAGGTATCTATTATTTTGGTTAGTTGGAGCGTTGTCGAATGTCCTTGACGAAAGGCGAATTGTTCTGCTCTGATTTTCCCGTGGGTATGATCTTGGAGTTTTTGCAGTACTATACGTTCGTACACCTTCGAGAGGGAGGAAAGGAGGGCGATGGGCCTATAGTTCCCTGGTTGGCCGTGATCTTTACCCGGTTTTGGGATCGGAATTATTGTGGCTGTTTTCCAAGCAGAGGGGAAGTAGCAAGACCTAAGGCAGCCGTTTAGAATGTTGGTGAGAGTTAGGGTCATCTTTTTGGGTAGGAATTTGAGCGCTGCGTTAGTTATCCCGTCTAGGCCTGGGGCTTTTTTGTTGGCCAGTTTACTGATGATTTTCTGAACGGCACCCGGGGAGATGTACATTTGGGAGTGGATTGTGTTTGTTGTGTTTAGCGAATGGATGAACTCAGTAACTTCTGGGATGTCGGGGCCTGGGTTTAGGGAGCATTGCTGTTCGAGGGAGTCGGCAAGGATTTCAGATTTGTCCTCGGTACTGTAAACCAGTCCGTTGGCGAGGATAGTAGGTGGGTGGGTGGCTGGATTTTTTTTCAGAAGATATTTATTTAGTTTGTAAATTCCGTTGTCCCGTGCGTCGAGGGAATCTACGAACTCGTCCCATTGGTCCTGTTTATGCGTTTGGAGCATGAGCCTGATCATCGAGATCTTCGAATTTAGAGAAGTTTTCGTGCGTGGGTCACGGGTGGCTTGCCATTCACGACGGAGGCGGTTTTTATTGTTGATTTCGTCTCGAATTTCGGGTGGTAAGTTACTTTTGTCGCTCTTCCTATTGGGAGAGAAATAGCTTTTATTGATGTTAGATTGAATGGCTGAGGAAAGTTTATTGATGGCTAAGTCTATGTTTTGAGGTGTCGATGTGTTAGGGTTGAGGGAGTCCGAGTGTTCGTGGAAACTATTTGAGTATTTTTTCCAGTTAACGAATTTGCTGGTGGTTGGCGGGGATGATGATATTGGGGAGCTAGAGATTTCATAAAGAACTGGGTTATGGTCAGATGATAGGTCGTTAATGTTGGTCACTCGGACATTATGGGTTAGTTTGACTAGAGCTATGTCAAGAATGTCCGGTCTGTACCTTGGTGAGGAAGGGAAGTAAGTTGGAGAGTCAGGACCTATGATAGAGTAGTCGTTCATTGAATTGTGTGTAAATAGAGTGGAGCCAGCCGAGTTTATGGTCCTACTATACCACAATTGGTGTTTAGCATTGTAATCGCCCGCGGAGATGAACCAGTCAGCGCTGCGGGTAAGAATGTCTAGGTCGCTGACTGTTAACGAAGCGTTGGGAGGTTTGTATATAGAGGTGACGAGTACTTCGTCGTTTCCTAGTCGAATTTTAACTGATGATAATTGGATGGAAGTGTTTAGGTTTACCGGTTGGTGTACAATTTTGCGGCGAACAAGTACAGCTGTACCACCATGTGCCGGCGAACCACGTTTAGGGGGCAGATCGTTCCTATAAGTATGAAAGTTCCTAATTTTGAGGTTAGATGAAGGTGAGAGTTTGGTTTCGCAAAGGAGGATTATATCAATATTATTGTAGGATGCGAAGGTTTGGAGTTCATTTATTTTATTGGTGATACCGTTGGAGTTCCATTGCAATATTTTGAGATTATTCATGTTGGGGGGATAGGAGTTTCAGGAATGATTGGATTAGAGACATGAATATAGTTTTTGGGTCGTCTGCTGTGGTAATGGTTAGGAGTAAGTCTTTTAATAAGTCGATAACCTGTTTAGACTCTATTAGGGAGGAGTTGTTTTTGGTTGCATTGGCGTAACTTTTGTTTTTAATAGGGGTTGCTGTAATTACAGGGGGAGTTGTTTTTGTGGCGGGTTTTGGTGGTGGGGTGGCTGAATGCTTTGGTGTCGTTGAGGGGGTTTGGGCCGTGATGATTTGTGATTGGGTGTAAGAGGGACATCCACGGAAGTTAGCCGTATGTGGCCCGCCGCAATTGCAGCATGTTGGGTTTTGTTCTCTAGTTTTTATGCAATCACTAGCTTTATGTTCGCCTGCGCATTTGACGCAGCGGGGGGGGGGTGTGGCTGCAGTTGAAGGAGCTGTGTCCGAAACGCTGGCACGAGAAGCATTGGGGGACGCCGGAAGTTTTGAATGCTTCTACTTTGATTTTTAAGAAGGAGAGTTTTTCTAGGTTGTAAATCTCTTTGGAGTTGGGGTCGTTGTTGAGAATGACTAGACACATGGGCATAGGTTTTTCCTGGGAACCGAAGCGTTTAACTAGTTTAACATTGAAATTAAGAAGTTGGAGTTCGGAGGTTAGTTCATCAGTAGTGATGAAGGTTGGGACGCCTCTTATGACTACCTTAAGGGTGCGATCTTCGGGAAGTTTTGAAGAGGTGAAGTCGATTTTGTTTGTGATTAGGGTGGACTGGATTTTGCGGAAAGCGGTGGGGTCACGAGGTTTTATCATTATTAGACCGTCGGATGTAGCTTGGGCAGTGAGATCGTCTCGGGATATAGTTGGAGACTTGAATAGGATTGGAGCAGCTAGGCGCCAATCAGCGGATTTTAGGAAAATTGGCGGAGTTTTTACTGTTGGGATGGTGTTCAGAGTAGTATTATTCTTAGAGTCGGAGTTTTGTGTAGTTGTAGTAAGTTTTGTAGGTTCGGATTTGTTTGAGTTTAGTGTAGTCGGAGTGGTTTTGGTTGATTCGGATTTATTAGGGTTTTGTGTAGTCGGAGTGGTGGTTGTGTCGGATTGCTTTGGTTTAATGTTTTTTGGTTGTGGGGAGAGCCGTGTTTCGTTAATGCTGGACGATGAGCTGGAAAGACTATTTGACATGCTGTCGTCGGAGTCTGATTCCATTTGGGGGGAAGGAGATTTAGGTTCTGGACGTTGGGGACCTAGTCTACTTGGTGGGAGGTCTGGCATGGGGGCCAGTTTCTTTTTGCCGTATTTAGTTAACGGGGACCGCTCGCGGTCGAGAGGCCGCTTCGAGTTTTTCCCCATGACGGAATTTCGACGTACGCTGTCGGGCGTAGCGACGTAGAACGCTGAGATGTTGCTGTTCTGTGACACTGTGGACGGAGGTGTATTTGTTGGAAGGGCGTGAGTAACTATGGGGAATTTAGTAGGTAACGTCGATGATTAGAGCAGGTGGATTACCTACGAGGAATGTAAGAAGCCGCGGATGCTCTGTGGCGCGTTAAGATGGTTAGTTAATGGAGGAAGCCAGCTAGGCTGCGCCTTGCGCGAGGGTGTTTAACGCGTTGGCAGCCACGAGGAGTCTCTACGGCTGCGTACGGGGTGGAATGCTTACGCGTTACGCGCGATGGACGGTTTGGTTGTTAGCGTTGTTGGAACGTCGAGCGAGTCCGACCGAGTGGCACTCGCAACGACGGGCGCGGTATACTTACAAACGGCCAGGGGCCGGCTGTATAAACGATGGTCTGTGAACGACGATTCTGGGCGGCGACGAAGTACTTGAGATGTACGCAGACGTGTTGGTAGCCGTGAGCTAGACTCTACGGCTACTCACGATACGTAGTTGACGGTGATGGGCAGCGACGAAGTCCTGCTCGAACGCAGTCGTGTTGGTAATCGTGAGCTAACTCTGCGACTACGCACGATACGTGGATGTGGCAGCTGGGCTCGGTGAAGACAGCGTACGGGCTCTACAATGATAATTGCCAAGCAACGTACGTGTGCACTGGACAGCAGCTGAAGACGGAATGTGTTATTTTCCTTGCTTTTTTGCTTTGCGTGGGGGACGACCTAAGGGTCTTATCTATTCCAGGCTTTTGCCTCTACTAGTGGGATGAGTTAAGTTAATGATTTATTTGGGTTTTAGGATGTTTGTTTTGGGATTATTTTATTTTGTTTT
>JAIPRL010008921.1:0-19006 GCA_025469235.1 Pemphigus obesinymphae | reverse complement strand
ATACGCGCCGAACGACTCAGTAGTTGTTTAACACTGAAGATGAGAACATTGTTTTCGAAATACGTATTTGTTAAATAAAAACAAATTCTTTTTGTAGAAACTGGGTATTTATTTATATTTATAAATACCCAGTTTCTAAAAAATAATTTGTTTTTATTTAACAAATGGGTATTTCGAAAACAATGTGTTCTCATCTTCAGTGTTAAATAACTACTATATAGTAATTAAAAGTATACTATATACTATATAGTAAAAAGTTTTAATTTTCAAATTAAATTTGACTGAACTTGACGCCGCACTCGAACATAGGTGCATACCTAGCTAATACCTACCTACAGAACGTTTATAAATCGACATATTATAATGTTATTTTGTTCACAAATTCACGAAATACCGAAAATTAATATTGTACCTATATAATCAGTTTGGCAAAATGAAAATATGATCACAGATATATAAACAAATGTTTAAATATTTGTTTATATATCCGTGAATATGAATATGATAACTACTGATAATATAATTCTAATACAATTTATAATACCAAACATATTGTACCACACCCAGACTCCTAGAACCACGAATAACGTCGTACAATAATAATTATTAAGACGACGTGATAAAAAACAATTTAGATATAGGAATGGGAATGCGAGTGAACGGGGTGGGGGGGGAATAATCATTGTCCGGCTAATCGCGCAGTACGAACGAATTTGTAATAATTAAAAATACTCTACATACGATTTTAGTGACGCTAGATCTTGGGTAAAATACTTTTTAAATGTATTCCGAATATTTTATTTATTTATGAATAATATATTTTTTTTTTTTATACTTTATTATGGTTCAAACCAGTCTTGTAAAGTATTTGAGTAAATTATTATTTATAATAAATAATATTATAATACATACCTAATAAATTTTATATTATTTATAATGGATCACCCAAATAGATGCCGAAATGTTGATTTCCTTGGTTGAAAATAGACCTCAGCTTTGGGATATTATATCAGTATCAGCACGCCCTAATTTATCTTGTACTATATTTCTAATAATTTGAAAAATGTTTCTATATTCATTCGAAAAAAATTAAAAACTTTGTCTCATCTTTCTATAAACTTTCAAAAAGAGTATAAAAAACACCATAGCTTTCTCTTTCTAATAAAATAGGATGTAACCAAAATTTTCTTTTTCTTTTTTCTTTTTGCTGCATTTTTTTGTTTATTTTTACAAATAGTACGCTATTATTAAACACTTTTTCTTTGTAGACGACATTCGTCTAGTGTCATTCACTTTTTGTTTCGAACTGATTAAATTTAATCATAGAAATTGTATAAAATAATATTCCAAGCAACGGAAGTTTATCCGTTATTTTAATGTGTCATTAACGAGGGCATACGCCGCGCGTGGATGATAATAATCGTGAAATGTGAAATATGAAATATATGTCTTAAAATAATAATTGTAATATTGTCGGAAATACAACGGAAACTGGATTGACATGTGTTTGTTTCGTCTTATAATAATTTTATTATTGGGTGGGTATATTATATTATAAAAGAATATTTAATAAATGTATTAAATTAGGTACATTAAATAACACTATGTTTAACACCGTATCGTTAACATATGAAATGTGTTGGTAAAAATAATTATTAATTTTCAAAATATTTAAAAACTAAAATTTAAATTTTTGTAATAATTTTAATATTTATTATATTATTACATTAAATAATTGAAAATTTATAGTTGAGTGATTTTAAGACCTATAAAATAATATAATTTAAATAATAGGACTGTTTTAAAAATAAATTTAAAGCCGTATAAAAGTATTTGTATTTAAATACATACCAAGTATTTGTGTGTGTTCTTGAATACTTTTTTAAAAAGTATTTGATGTACGTCTTAAATACTTTTTATGTCAATATATCTGTATCTGTATTTAAATACAATTTTAAAAGTATTTTTTACAAGTCTGATTCAAACACACTTTTAAAAATAATTTCATTATTTTTTCGTCAGTGTAAATTGTATTTGTGTATAAGTACATAATATTTTATAATATTATATTATATTATCTTATTTTGCTTTCAAATACATTTAGTGGGCAAAAAATTTCTTTTTCTAATTTCAAATATGTTTATTTAAATAATAATAATTTTTATTGATGAAATAAACAATTTGAGAGTAAGTATTATATTTGCCGATATTATTGTGTTAAAATAAATTTAGTAATTACGGTATAGTTAGTGATATAAGATCTTATGTAGGTCTTATATACCTAATATTAATTAATATTTTAAATAAAAAAAAGACTGTATTAATAATAAGACATTGAGAAAATAATTTTTCTTTATTAAGTTTTACAAAAAAAAAAAATAAAAATTACCGACTTGTTTATTAGTTAAATGAATTACAAAATAATAAAATTTGGATATAGGTGCCGATCGTAATTTGCAATTAATAGGTAGGTAGATGCGTATTATCAATTTTATCACTGTGCATATCATTTACATATATGTGTATATCATTTACACGGGGAAAAAATAACGATTAAATATAATAATATTAAAATTAGGTACTATTTTTGTTATTGAAATCTAGTAAAAAAAAAAAAAAATTATTCTAAAAGTATTTGGAATGCATTCATTCCAAATACTTTGGGAATACAATTATCATAAAGTATTCGAATACATGTTCTGAATACTTTTTTATTGGAAGTATTCGGTATATACGTATTTGAAATACGCATTTAAAAAATATTTCACACAAGTGGGATTATATTGTAAAATATTTCTTATCACATACATATACACTCGTAAATACAACGCGTATATTGGCGATTTCGTTAAACACGCACATATAGCTATATTCAAAGTACCTACGTATATTTTATGAGCAGTCCAGTCCCACTATATAGTTAGTATGTAATACAGAACGTAAACGAGAGGTTGTGTAGTAGGTATTTTTTTAATACACCGATTCACGGTATAAACTATATACATTCATATAGTCGCAGCTTAAAAACAAGCAATAATAAGGATCTATATATTTATTGTATAAGTGATTCTTCGTCGTATACCATATATTATAAATTCTGTAAGTACTCATTCATTTATTTTTTTAAATCTATATATATATATATATATATAAAAGGTCAAATACCACTCACTCACTGATTAGCTGTATCTCAAAAACTATACATATAAACGTACGAACTTGAAATTTGGAATAGTGCGGTTTAACGTGTGCAATAAGAAAGAATTTTAAAAAAACGTTGCGTTTAAGAGTGGGCGAGTGAATAGTGGTAGCTGTATTTGAATTTTATATTATTTTTATGTTGTTATATTTTATTGACGTAATTTAAGGTCTTTGATGAATTTTTTTTTTCAAAGGCAAATGGTGAAAAAATAGTTATTTATATTATATATAGTATATAGTATATAAATGGTTTTGTAAGCGAAGTGAAAAGGGCCGAATCAAAAACGTAAAAATATTGAAGAACATTTTTTAATTCGGTGTAGAGAATAATTGTGATAACTATCGCCTAACATTATTATAATTACACCATCAAATCATTTTGGTTCTATTCCTGCGGCGTGAAGATTTTAAAAAATTTTAAAGTTTTAAAAAATAATAATAACGTTTTCCCCTCTCATACCGGGCGAAACCGGGTAATTTAGCTAGTACAGTATAATATTTAGTTGTTTTTAAATAAATATAAGTAAGTATACCTACTATTTTTTTTTTTTTAACAAATTCTCAATATTACGAAAATTGTATTGTTAAAGGAGTAGTATATAAATATATTCAAGCAATATATACCTATATGAACACTGAGTCGTCAAGACATCCTATAGGTAAGTCATCATAACAATTTTTTATACAAAGACGTAATTTGAATACTTTTTTTAGCCATCAGAGTTAATTTTTTCTGAGAACAACACACAATTCAAACATCATATACAATCAAATCTACTCAAAGCCAGAAACAAATCAAGTATATTTTCATCACTATGTCCAGTTCTGAAATCAGACGGGTGAGAAAATATGATTGTCTATAAATCAGTGGGTAGAGGAATAGTAGAAATACAAAGATTTGAGAAAATTAGGTAAAAAGAAAAAAAAGAAAAATTAGGTAAAAACGTTAAGAGTGTTTTGGATTTCACACAGTTTTTTAAATTTACTACACCGATACTTACATCTAAATTAAGATCACTGTGTTCAGGATTCTCATATAAATTAAATTTATCAAGTTTAAAAAAATTACAGGGAAATTGAAATATTTTAGGCGGTCTAGTATTATTATTAGCTGTAGAAATGACGGGGAAATTTCTGCTCATTTAATGTACAATTTTCCGTTGGAGTTATTGGATATTCCACGGAATGTTTTTGTGAAAATGGGGAAAAAATGATTTATGGCCAAAACCTATGGCTAAATATGTAGAAAAGCCGCATTGAACACACTAATTATTATATTGCTGTAAGTACCCTTAATATAGGGTGGTTAGAATAAATATAAAAAAAAAAAACCGGGATAATAAAATCCAACTTTTCATTAGTATACAACAATTCTTTTTTTTTGGGAGGAGGAGAATCCATTTTTATTAAAACTTCTGTCTAGACAATTTTCAAGACATTTAAAGAAAAATAAAAAAACTAATAATTTAAAAATATTGAAGTACATTTTAAAAGCAATTTAAAAATAGTTCCTTATCAGTTATTGTTGTGTAATCTCAATATTTGTTAACAAAACTGTTTTACAAGATGATGTGTTCTCGGACTGTAATTATAATTAAGAAACAAAATTTTTACAAAATATTGCAGACAAAATTATATTTTTAAATGTGTTCAGCCGTACGTCGTACATTTTTCAATATCACAAACATAACTGATGTTATGCTATCTGTAAAAATTTCCCCAAAAAATAGTTTTTACAAGATTAATAACTTTTTACGATTTTATATTTTCGAAAAAATATCGATGGTACAACACAGATAATTTTGTTTACAATATTGTGTAAAAGTTATTGTTTATACAGATTTTAAATTTAAAATATGTATTATTAATCAAAAAAAAAAATTCAATTCTGGTACAATTCTAGTAATAACAGGCACGTAGCCAGGATATTTTTTTATGAGGAGGCCAACATTTTTTGGCCCCCTTTTCACTTGTATACGTTATCCTAAAAAATATCAAGTCCCTATAATTCAACCTATAATTAATACACAGGTACATATACCTATATGTTTCAAATATTCTGTTTTTCACATTTTTTCGTTATAAAGATATATATATATATATATATATACCTTACACATGTAATTTATAATGACCATATTTTATAATATTATACACGTAATATTTGTTTCGGAAATTCAATTTTTTAACTTTGAAAAATAAAATAAATCACTATTTATTTGACTGAGCATAATATACAATTTTAACATAATATACCTATTTGCACTACTTGTTGTACCCACTGCCAGCTATCTCATAATAAACTCGTGTAAATTTTTTAATAATTAATCAATATTTTCTATTGGCAACTAACTTTTAATTTTACATAGGTATATAATATAAATGTCGATTTAACCTAACGTATTAAAACAGTAGGTATAGTGTTAGTGTATACTACTACTATAGTGTACCCACTTAAAAAAAATATATATATAGAAAAGAGTACACTGTATACAACGACTGCATATTCCGTATCACTTAATTTTTTGTAGATATATGCGATAATATACATATAACAACCAGTGGCGTTTCCTGACTTTGGCATTGGGCGTTTACGTATAATAGAAATGTACCCCTCCCCTTTTACACGAGAAAAATATGCATGCACAAAATATATTTATATAATATGCGAAGTTTTTGCGCGTTCTGAACTCAATAATAGGTACATCAGGTAAAATAAAATATTATATTATATTATTTTTATTTTGTTTTATTAACACGGCGGACAAAGTACAATTTAACAATATTTAATAACAATAAAATGATAATGGTATATAATGCTCAGACAACAAATATATAAATAGATAGGTATGCAAAAACGGTATAATATATTTTCGATTTGTGTGATAAACTATAGTTTGGCCACAGAAGTGAACGTTGTACTCGTATGTTCAATGTACCTACTACTTATTCATATCCGCGTGAAGTCATGACGAAATGGATCTATTTTGTCTTGCATAAAGTCATAAACGGGTACCTCTAGCTACGATATAGACAATTATTGTTGAAAACAATACGACGTCACTCGGAATAGTCGTATCCGGCAAGTCTTTGTTTGGCATTGGCACTGCACTGAAGTTACCCGATAGAAATACGATCATACATGCGATTATATCATACCTTGTGAAGGTATGGTTATGTTATTTTCATTGCATTTGGAAATGGTTTCTTCATATAATATGTTACTAAAAGTTGTATTTGTATCTTTAAATTGCATATCTTTAATGGTTGATTCTAAAGATGATATTAAAATTAAAGCATTAGTTATTTCAGCACTTACGTTTTGTAAATAATCACTTATTCCTTTAAATAGATGTAGAATATAACAGAACATCACTAAATTAAAAATATAGTTAAAATCAATTTGATGTAGTAAACCTTTTGTTTCCACGGCAATAAAAATATACCTCATCTAACTTGTGTCACTGAGAACTATTTAAGTTAATACTATTTTTATGAACTACTGGTTCATATATTTACTTACTAAACATTTTCGATCTGCCGTCACACGGTCGTATGTATATTTGGGAATGTGCGACGACTGTCGAGTCTCTATCCGTCTAACTGACAGAACGTAATTGTTTTTCATAAATATAGCGTGTAATTAAATTGTATATTAGTATTTAGCAATGTTGGGCATTAACGAGTTAATAAGTTAACAATTACGTTAAAATTTAAGTTAATTATAATTTTTAACTTAACTTTTTATATTTGAATTTTGTTAAATTAACTCATTAACTTAACTTATTTTTGATTGTATTAACTTTTAAATAACGAGTTACTTTTAATTAAAACTCAGTTAAGTTAATTTTTAAATTATTCATACATTTTGATTTCATATTGTATCTATTGTCAAAATGGTTGAACAAAAATAATATTGTTTTTGTCATTTCAAATAATTATTATAGTATAAGAATTATTTATTTCTCGAAAATATAAATAAAACAAGAATACTTATATATTATATAATAATTTCCCTGTAATGTAAATTGAGGAATATATTAGATTTCACGTCCCGAAACAATATATAGGTAGATACTAATTATAGCAATGAGCAATTTCAATTTGTTAGAATTTTGAAGAATACAGTAGGTACGTTCTAATCAAAATTTTTTATGAACCTATTTGTTGTTAATTTTAAAAACTTTTATTATAAATACATTGTAGTATTTTAAATAATATTATGTTTATGATTTTTAAATAGTTTAAAATGATTAAAGTTAAAAATAACAGTATTTTCAAAAAAATAATAGATACCTACTTAATTACACTTGTATATCTCAAATGTTATATTGACTCGTACAAAAAAAAAAAATTAACTTAACTTGTCAATAAGTAATTTTTTTTGTAACTTAACTTTTAACTTGACTTAATTAAAATAACTATTAACTTTAAACTTTTACTTATCTGAGTTAAAAATAATCATTGACTTGCCCATCATTGGTATTTAGTTGTTAGTGCTAGTTTCTTTCACTGGATTCAATAAATCAATTATTCATAATGACGGACGAAGTAATTATTACTCTGACGCACCCTACCAATATTTTCCAACCGTCTGAACGGAATTCAACAACTTGACTTGACCGGCTCAACTGGAAGGGTCATAACAACTGGTGGCAGCGGTGGGATCGGTTTTAGTTCAGTAGTAATATAGAAAATTCAACATAAAAATTAATTACATAAAAATTTAAAAATAGTTAACTATCTGCTCAATATTACTTGATTAAAATATTTATTTTCTTTTGCATATGATTTAGACCGTCGAAAGATATTTGGAAAGATTCGAAGACGAGGCTACAAATGGAGAGATACCACCTCAACCACCTGCGTATTCATCCTTTTATTGGAAAAATGATTTCGGAGACAAATTTAAAGTTTTCATTCCCACTGAAAACCGTGACTTGTATTATACCTTAGAAGAGTACAATGTGCTTGATATTGAACATCTTCCTTACGAAAATCGGTCAGTACTATAATAGAACTTATATATTATAGAATCTGCACTTATAATGTAGTTTAATATTAAATAATTTAAAAATATAATTTGTTCAGTAAATCGTCTCCTCCTTCCCTTTTACTTCAGTTGGGCCTATAAGGCAATTAGCTTTTTTTTTTTTTTTGTATATATATAATTTACAATATGCTCCTTTTGATTACCACCTATTGAGCAGGTGTTTTGGTAGCAATTGTTACCAAATTGTTAAGAGGTAATTTTAGATTTATCCAGTAATTTTCTAAAGATTTTGAATGCAATGATATATCTTTCTTTAAATTAAAAAAAAAAAAATAATTATAATAAACAAAAGTAACAACTATCCTGTCGAAGGTTAGATTAGGTCATCATTTTTATCTGGACGACTTTTTTATTTTCATTTTTGTTCATATTTATTAAAAATTATAATTAGAATAACGTTCAAGTTAAATTGACGATGTTGATATATGTACGTAGTATGGGTAGAGTGAAGGTACTGTATATTAATAATAACATAATAACATTATTATAAAAATAAATGGTTTTAAATATATTATAATAATTATAACCTACCAATCAACCATACTAATTTTGGAATCCAAAGTGTAATAATTAGAAATATTATTTTATTACGTAAATATCATATTAATTTGTCGAACTAATTTTGATAATATTTTTTCTTGTAATTCATTTGTTTTTATTGAAAATATATTCTGATGTTATTTCATGTATTTCATATATTTATTTATATTTTATCAGTTACTATGAACTCAGCTCATCTACATTGCTTATTAAATGATCTTGCAACTTTGATTTTATTTCACTTGTTTTATCAAATTATTATCACTTAAAATAATTTTTATCACTTGTTTTTTATTCTTGTAACAATAAAAATTCTTATTACTATTATTGTTATTATATTAAGTATAGGTATACTTAAGGTTGTTTGGAGCACAAAATTTAGAATTTTGGCAATTCATTATATAAAGAATGTCTATGCGTTATACGAGTACATTAATAAAGGTTAGTGTGTGAGATCTATAGTCACTAAAAGTTTTCAAAAATTTCAAATGCTCCTTAAATTGTCCCCTAAACCTATTAATTTACTAGTGGAAACTGCTAAAAGAGTAAGATATTTTCAAGTACTTTCAGTGGTTCAATTTAAAATTTGTCAAAAGATTTGTATTTATTAACCTTTTTACTAGGTTCTGTAGGAAAAATATTTAATCTTTTACAACTGAAAAAAAATAGTTTATTGTTTTTTTAAATACATTTTAAAACACAAATTAATTTTGATTTTAAGGCTTGTTAAATTATGTAAACGAAAATTATTTTTTCTACATAACCTGGAAAAGAGGCTAATAAATTCATACATACGAGTATATTCAAATCGGACTTCGAGAAATAGGTAAACTAATCTATTTCACTTATTGGTCTAAATCCAAAAAAATTTAGGGTGCACCAACAGCCTTAATATGCAATATTTAAATTTATTTATAGTAAAATATTTAATATTTATTCTTAATGCATTATTGAATAAATAATTTCACCGGTATTTAAATATATTTTTTTTTAAAAGGTGTTTAAATTTCAAACTAATATTATTATAGTTGTGTTATACTTCTATGATAAAACAATAATTGACTTGAACGTATCAATAAAAATATCATTGCCAGTAGTAATGGTTTGTATGTTCTGTAAAAAAGAAGTCGAAATTTAAAAGTTCAGTTGGGCTTTTTTATATCGATTTTCCTTTAATTTTTTGTATTACTGTAATGGGGAAAATTTAAAAGCCTTAAGCGGCAAATTATAAAAGTAATGTAAGTTTCTCTGTATTTTTTACAGGCTAAATCTTATAAAATCTATCGGTCTCGAATATTTCAATTTCCCTTTTATTTTTTTATAATATAATTTTTTACAATTATAAAATACATATAGATATCAATAATTTCACTCACTATAGGTACCTATTATTATTCATATCGTAAAATAAATTGCCATGCCATAAAAAGTCTGTTAGAGTTTATGTATTTTTTGTGAATTTTTAATTTTCTCAGATTTTTACATCATATATAACATTGTGTGCATACTTTTAGTGTTAAATTTTACAATATGTGTGTGTATCAATTTTTACAGTTACAGTGTCAAATTTTTACCGTCAATATCGACAGTGTCAGTTTAATATATAAATATATATAATATATGTAGTGGAATAAACGTAGACAAGGTTAAATTTGTTAAAAACTATTTTATATTTTAAATAATAATGTCATGGATAAAAAACACACAATAGGTTGAACGTTCCGTTCTAAAATCTACGTTATTATTGTGACGTCCATTAAAAAAACATAAAATATCGTTTTAAAATATTATGATTTTTTTTACGACTATACCTATTTTGTAATAAAGAATCAAAAATCTAAGCTACCGTTCGGAGTTTATTTATTTATTTTTTTTTACAAAGAAACCGACAGTCCAGTCAACGAGGAATTAAAAAAAAAAAAATACTAAAGTTTTGAAATTTGGCAAAAAGTTTCATTTTGGGTCCTTGATTAACCGAAAAAAATTAGCTATCCTCCCGAAGTCCGCAAGTGTCTGCCATCTTGGAATTTAGGTTAAATTTCATGGGTTTTTAAAGTAATATATTCAAAAATATTAACTTTACGATAAAAATGGCTTCTATAAACATTTTAGATCTTAAAATTTTTAACAATGAAGTTTATTTTCATTTTTAACGTATAAGTGTAATTAGATTATTAAATAGATAGACGATAAAACCCGTCTCCTCGTCGCACGCTATCATGACTATATTTATGATATTTATTATTGTGTTACTATATTATAAAATACAGTTAATTTATTACCACTGATTATTTAAAAAAAATTTTATACCAATTTTTCAGTCGTTATTATGCATATAAAGTAAAAAAAATAATTCGTTAGTTACCTATACATTGTGCAGTGTGTATAATATACAAGCTGTAAGAACTCGGATATATTTTGTCTCTCTAAATTAACATTGGACAACTTAATATTTCCGCTTTTGACATCCCAATAAGCGCCAAATAATTTACGAAGTTCTATACTATGGCAAGAATTTATGAAACTTTCGCAATACTTTTTCTAACCAATAGGTATAAAGGTACATATTGGTAATCTTTGTTTATACGCTTACTATATATTGTAATTTGTATTGTTTGTATTATTGATGATAAAATATTCATTATATTTTATAACGATGATTATTACGACTCTCCCCATAATCAAACGAACGAAGTGAGACGAATACTAAACATCCTACTGCAGTTTTACACCTTTAATCTTTGTTGGCGAATGTATATTTATCGTATAGATTTTTATTATTTTCAATTAATATCACGATCGTTTTTATTCTGTAGTTGGACAAAAGCGAACAAATGTCTGAGACTAGCCGTTTCGGAAGAATGTATGCCAATAGACGACTTGATAATCGATCAAATGGAACGCGTGATACGGAAAATGACGTTAAGAATTGTAAAAGAATTTTGGGAACCTCCTTTAGTTCCCAGTGAAAGTAGTAAACACTATATCTTAAAGAAGTATTTTGTGAAAGACATAGAGAATATTCCCACGCATCTTAGGTAAGTATATACGTTTCTATATATGTTTTACGAAATTCTGTACTAAATTTCACGAGAGATCGTCCGTACAGAATTCGTCCATCCCCACGCACCCTCCACTTAACTACGCTCGTCAACATCGTTAATCGCACGCTATATGAAAACCGACGTGGGTCCGGCTTTTTATTTTGTTATCACTCATCGCTTATTAACTTCAATCATTACAAAATAGATAGAAATCATTATTTTGGAACGAACCTCGTTTTAATTTTTTCTTAAATTTACTCCTTGTAACGGGCGTAATATAAAAAGTATATAGGTTACACCTAAAAACATTTGGTAGGTACCATAAAAACCGTTTTCCGGGAAAAGTCCCGATGACGTCTTCAATTTTCGATGTTTTTGAAATCGGATTTTCCTATTGTGAATAGGACAAGTTTTTATATAGAACACTTAGATTATCGTTTTGCATAGTATATTGTTATTATAAGTATTACTACAAAAACCTGTCAGTTTTAAGGTGAGCTCACATTTCCCATTTGTTTATTAATTGAATATAGTAATCATTTGATTTAATGCGTACTCATTAATAATAATAATAATAGGTAATAATATCTAATAGTAGTCTATGAAAAAAATCTTATCCATATATAATTATGTTGAGTGCGTACCTTAACAGTAAAAAAAAATATCGATTTAAAAAAATATTGAATATTAAATAGGTATGTATGTCAATATTTTTTCTGTTTTGCATAAAACGTTCGAAGTAAAATATACATATAGTCATATGTTTATAAATATATTGTCAATGTTTTATTTCTTATTCTAATTTTTTTTTAAATGTTCTATTAAAAAGTGAATTTTCAACATTTTTTTTTTAGATTACAATGACTGATTTTCTAAATATTAAATAAAAATAAAAACTTTCAGTCCAAAATATTGTCTTCTATCGATATTATATAGGTATTTTAATCCTTATTATATCACTTTATGAACTCTTTTTAACAGTTTTCAATAAACATGGTTTTTAAACAAATATTATGATTAGGGCTGAGGACTTCTGATATTTGCATATTTGTCTAGAAAGGTCGCACAACAATGAAAGCGATGTATAAATAAGTTTTACAACACATGTAGGCTACATTGAATATATTTTGAAACATTTTAAGTGTAAAATGTTGGTCTTTGATAATACATATATTATGTATTTATTTGGAATATTGAATGTTTAAAAATAAAATATTACTACACTAATCACGTGCGTGAATTTGGCCCCCGAACTTTGTCCGAACAACTCCAAACAAATATTATTTTTTCAATTTTTTTGCAATTTTTTCGCAATAATTTGCAACGCCAATATAAAAATGTGCAATATATTTTTCAGCTCTCTACAAGCAAACATAGTGTCGGGGTGCCAACTTCACACAGCACCCTGACTTTGTTCAATTGACTCCAAACATATTTCATATTTTTGCATTTTTTTAAAAAATAATTTTGCAACGTCAATAAGAAAATTTGTAACAAATTGTACGAGCTGTTATAACCGAAAATAATTTAAGTTGCCTATTTTATGTATAACAACGCAATTTTTCGTAATAAATCCAACCTATTAAAATTATCGTAATTTTTTATGAGCAGAATTTACCTAAAATATATGTTGTATACCAGTATACCTATAATATATATTGTATTCTTGATTTATTCTTTTTTTTTTACGACTCTAGTTTTTATACCAACAAGAATAGGCGATTTATTCGAATTTATTATAATCATTAAATTATAAAAATAATTATTATTAATTATAATAATTTTCTTAAATTATATATTTTACTTTAAAATTGATAAAACAAATAAAATGATTAGACTCCGTATATTTTGATACAAGCGTGTCTATTACAATTTTGTAATAATTGCCTAATGTTAATGTACACACTCACACACATCGATATGACCAAAATATACGTGCCACATAAAATGCTTAATCGTTACTCCTTAGAACAGGCCGTGCTCCAGCCCCATTAAACATTTATTTTGAAAAATGTATCCATATAGATACGTATTTCTTCTAGGTTAGTAGTACCTATTTTGATTCAGAATTTTTAAAAAAAAATACATACGGATAATTTAAATTTGAACATACCTATACTCGTATTATATACAGTACAAACTATAAAGTATGAATTGTATTTACCGCAGACTTGTATTTTTAAAATTTTTAAAGTTTTAAATTCATCCATACGGTAGATACCTATTTACACACAATTTCAAAATTTTTTTTTAATAATGTCAATAAATTATTGTGGATAATATAGTGTGTCAGTATTCGCCATATTATGCTAACACGGGCAATGTATACAAAATATAGTAACTGATAATGGACAATGATAATTTTATTGTTGTGGACAATTATTATTATAGTTGGACGGCATAGGTACAATTATAATTTTTGCATTTTAAAATTGCCATAACTTTTTTACTAAAAGTCGTATAGACCTGACATTTTTGTTTGGATTAAGTGTGCTGAGTTTGAGAAGAAAATTTTTCCCAGGATGAAAGATAGAGTTGAATTAACAACCAAAAAATACGGGAAAGGTACAATTGTATCTTCATATACTTTGTATGGAAATTATATGCAAGAAAAAGTGACTTGCATTTTTTTATGAATGATTCTTATAATATTTATATATTTTTGATGATATATTTTGTATGGAAATGATCCATGAAAAAAGTTATTTCTGAATCTTAATTTTATTAGAAAAAGATAATACACTTTATTTTTTTTTAAATTACATTTTCCAAAGGGGCATACAAATTTCGGGCTTGTTTTTGAATTTGTACGTACTGATTCTGTATATATATAATAATATTCAAAAAAATTGAAAATACATAAAATATGATTCAAATATCATTGAATTAAGCATTAAGACTGTTATCATTTATCAATAATAAAATGTAAACATTGCCGTGTTAGCAAATGGCCACCATTGACACATTTTCTATAACGGTTATTATACCACCGTTCGCTATATCTAGTTAGTATATAATATATCTGTGGGCCCTACTCATCCGACTTTTAAGGGATTATGTATAGGCGATTTGTGTGACATTTTTAGAACATATATTATATCATATATTTTATAATGGTGTCCTGTGTCAGAATCATTATTTATTATTGTGTAATCACGATGTTTATTAAAAAAAACATGATTATGGAATTCAAATTCCTTGTAGCTTTAAAAGAACGTTGAAACAAATTATACCACCGTTTTTTAGATGAGAAGTTAAACTACGCTTTGTTAAATGCCGATTTTTAAAATTAGTTTTTACTAATTAAATATATAGCATAGCAAAAAGCATAAAAAATTAACAGTAGCCGTGGTGTCTCTTAATACATTGTATATCTAGAAAGACAAACAGACAGAGCGATCGAATCTAGGACAAAATGATCTTCCTAAATAAGAAAAACTCCCTCATCGTGATTACCCAACAATACATAATGATTCTATATAATAATTTATTCTAAATATTGTTTAGAACGTAGATATGAAATTGAATTGCTGCCATTCAGATGTCTCGTATTATAGTATTATTATTATATTGACTCGTACATGAAAACAATTTACCTAAGTTAATAAGTTAATTTTTTATAAACTTAACTTAATCGTTCAGAAAAAAAAAAACCATAACTTTAAACTCTTACTATTTTTCGTATATATATTTATTTATTTTAGTTTAAAAAAATCATTAATTTGCTTAGCATTGGTATATAATACATTTTTATATTTTAGGAAAAGAGAGGTAGAAAGCCATTGATAGACTATAGTGTTTTGTATGAAGTAGGTACTTGAAAGGAAAAAATATGATATACTTGATAATGGCATCCTGAAACCACTTTCCCATCAAATTTGGAATGACATATCAGAAGAGCTTCGTTAGATTATGCCAGAGAGCTGAAAAATATGTTGCAAATTTTTGTATTGGCGTTGCAAATTATTGCAAAAAAATAAGATTTGTTTGGAATTGTTTATACAAAGTCGGGGTGCCAAGTTCACGCACTTACACTAATTGCAGCATATTAAACCATGTTATCGACTTTAGGTTGACAATAATGATCAGAGGTCAAGTTCAAGTTTTTAAGTTTTTATAAAGTAAATAATCAAACTTTTTTTCTATATTAATTAAATATATAATATATTTTTAGAGCATATTTTAAGTGCATATTTGTTGTTTTTTTAGTGCATAAGTGCATGCAAATTTTCCTTTTATTAAGTACTAGAAGTCCAATTTATTGTTATAAAAAAAAAAATGGACTTAATATCAGAAAAAATATCATTACATCTTTAAATATCTCCAAAAAGTCATACTCGACTCTTTCTACCCAATAAAGTGTATATATAAAATAAAACACATCATTGTGAAACCAATAGGTACATTCCTCTCAATACTCTCAGAATTCAAAAGTTTCGTGTATATTGTAACAATAGTTTTATCAATATGTTAATTTTTATATTTTAATTGTAGTTTATTTATCTTATCAATAATAATTTTGTTTTATTTTGTTTTAAGATATCTACACATAAAGTTTGGTCAGTGTCTTACGATTTCTTCGCCTGAAGATGATGATCTAATCGATGCCATCAACACTGCATTTAAATTAAGCGCCGAACGATTTGAAAATGATGTACGTCACGAAGTTATAGTTTATAAAGCTTATAATCGTTAACGAATTAACATATAATATTAATTAACATTATTAATACAAATAATAATATTTTAAACTTAAATTATTTTTAATTTACATTAATGACATGTATATATTATACACACTTATAAAATCACTATAGTTAATATTACTATTACTATACCTAATATTATACATTTGAGAATAATTAACTTATATAAATATATTGCAAACGGTAATTGTATCATATTATTCATGGTGATAAATATTGTATTCTTGGAGTGTGTCTTGCAATCCATTTCAATCACGAAATTATATATTATATAATTAAATTTTAAAAAATATTTAATTTAATAAAAAATTTGAAATACCTAATTATTTTAGCTAAAATGTTTGTCAATATTAAATTTTTCATCTGTTTTATTCTTTTAAAATTTAAAATTTACAATAACTAGGAGAGAATTTGTATTTAAAAATCGATAATATGTTTTAACGCCGTTAAAACGCATGTATGGCGTACGCTTAAAGTTGAAACGAGTATTTCTCGAAGTGCTGTTTTTCAATGTATTAGATGTGATAATTGCCAAACCGATCGTCCGATTCCCTTCATGATTTGTATGCATATTCTTAATTAAATTTTTAATTGAGTTACGAAAGTTTTTTTCGATAACTTTAACCGTTTTTAAATTTAATCATTTTACCATTTAACGATTTTTACCATTTAATTTAACCATTTTATTAAAGTGTGACTATTTTCGATTTTTTTTTTTTTCAAAAATCCCTCTTGTAGCTCACTAGTTACAATCTTGAAAAATAATTATAATTTTAAATTTTCGTTTCTGACAAACTAAATATTATTGTTATTTTATTTTTTATACATGATTCTTATTTTTCAATATTTGTATTTTTAAATAAAAACAATTTTGAAACAATTAGCCTAATAATTCTCTTGCAATTCACTACACTATTTGAACCCGTTTTCAGGACATAATAATATGACCCTTTGAAATTTTTATTTTACATTGAATATGCCATTTTTCGATTTTTGCAGTAGTTCCTTTTTGTAGTTTATTTTTTTTTTCTTTTTGTGGAAAATTATTCAAAATATACTGGTTAATTATTAGAATATACCTACCTACATTATATTTAAAATTATTTTCAATAAGAGCTTTTTCTAATAGAAAATTAAGCGATTTCAATTACAGTTGGCACTTTAGAGAAGTCATTTTTTTTTTATTATACCCCCCCTTCCCACAACCCCAAAAAATAAAGTTTTGTCATCGTTTTATCGAATGAAATTATTTTTTTATTACTTTAAAATTCTCTGATAACCGAAGAGCTCCATATCTCCACTGATATCCGACGAGCAAAATGCTTCTCTGACTTTTTTTTATATGTCATACTTCAACTGAAATATATTAAATAGAATCAAAATAGGTATAGGTATACCTCGTAAATATTAGGTGAACATCAGTGTGGTTTTAAAAGAGGAAAATCGACTGGTGACTACATATTTACCGGCTTTAAACAGGCTATTACGATACAGTGGCGCAACTAGAGTTCAAATCTTGGGGGTGCTATTATTATGAATCGCTTATAATGTCTTTGGGGACTCCGCCCCCACATCCCCAAACCACCATTACATATTGCCAATATTTAGATTATACGATCATTATACATATTTACCAATACCATTTTTGGAAAAAAATGTAACTTATTTTATTACTTATAATGTTTTCTTATGTTTTTTTAAAATTTAAAAAGTCAAACATAATTTCCTATCGGTATTAGCAAATGTGTTCAAGATTTCGCCTGAAACAACGTCATTAGCTAAGTCTCTCTCAATATTTATTATACTTAAATTAGTAAAGCGCTGCTGTAACATGCTGAGAAAAAATAACTAATAGTAAAATCTTAAAAAATAAAATTACATTGGTAAAATTATAGCTGATATTTGAAATTAGAATGACATGGAACTTGAGGGTGCTTAAAATAAAATTGGGGGGTGATTCAGCACGATCTATCACCCCCGTAGTTGCGCCACTGTAATACGATAGCGTGGACAGAGGCACCCGCTATACGAGTGTTACTTGAAATAACTTCGAATTCCTTACTTTAAACATGTAAGGTTAATTATTGTTTAATCGTGTAATTTATTGTTCATACATTATTATATATTTTAGCCCTGTGGAGGGGGCTAAGAATACCTCCACGGTTTCCTCATGCCTGTCGTAGAAGTCGACTAATTGAGGTTGGGTCAGGTCGACAGCTGGCATAAAACTTGTTAAAAAAGTATGAGGAGTATTAAAAAGAATACAGGCGAGTTTTCCCATCTCGGATGTTCGCTGGGAGAGGAAATGAAACACATGATTAAGTGTGGATGGACGAAGTGGAGAGAAGCGTCAGGTATTCTGTGTGATAAAAGAATCCCTATTAGGTTAAAAGGTAAATTTTATAAGGCAATGGTGAGACCTGCAATGATGTATGGAACGGAATGTTGGGCAGTAGGTAGAA
>JAIPRL010008920.1:0-19009 GCA_025469235.1 Pemphigus obesinymphae | reverse complement strand
TATTAGCATGCACATTACTACGATGTTTTGATGAAATTTCGGGGGGGGGGGGGTTGAACCCGGAAAACCCCCTCCCTGAATACGGCCATGTGTCCGAATGTCTATTTCTGCACTGCGGCGTGTGCGGACGCCTACGTATATATGGACCCGAATCGGCTCTACTCGCGCGTACAAAAGCAAAGATTTCTCACCGAAAACAACACGAATACCTACTCAGGGGGTTGGTTGGGGGTGGTCGGGGGTGGGTTGACATATGTGCTCGGTGCCGAGTTAATAGGATTAAACCACCCCGTATACTGCAGCATCACAACAATGAGGCGTACCCGTCCCCAGGACGGACACATCGACAGAACCCGGCGCGAACCGCAGGTACATACAATACGATAATAATGGTAATGTACCTATACGAGTATATTGTCATTGGATTTGATTTTATTTTGAAATTATTTCGACTTTCTATATATTACCGTCGTTGTTCTCGAAAACCGCTATACTCACTCATAAAATAGGTAGGTATAAATATATATCCGTAGGTACCTATATTTCGAAAAAAACTCCTTTTTCAATAATTTCTCGACCTGATACCTACCTACCGCACGGTCCAGTCCACCACCACATGTGTACGCGTATATGTTTTCTGTAAATCGTGACCATATTTGAACTCGGGGTATAATACTTTTTTGTATAAACACCAACCTATCATATTACCTATATATATATACTATAGTACCGCACAACAATATATAGGTTACTTTATATAAAAACGCGTACGTTATAATAATAATAAAATATATGTCTACGGGGGCTACGAGTATGATTTTGTAGTTTTTTGTTATACTTATATATACATATAAGATGGTTCGAATTTGGCGGTCCGGGTCGAGTTTTGGCCCGGTGCATTTTTTTTTTTTTCTTTTTACGGAATTCTCACCGGGCGGCAATCGAGAAAATACGTCCCGTTTTTCAGCACTTGCGTCTATATCGTTATCCCGACGGTTTTTTTTTTACACCAGACGGTTTTCGTCCCACATTTCTCGAAGTGACGTCCCGTTTTTTCTGTTATCTGCAATTTTCCCGGAAACAATTCGATAGAAAATTGACGAACGACGAATTTTGGTAAGAAATCATTACGAAATGCACTTTTTTTTTATACTGTTATCCCGTTTTTTAATTTTCAAAATATGATCACCCTAATCAGATTTTATGTCCGTAAGTATCTCATTGTTATTAAAAAAAAAAAAATATGCAGAGGTAAAACTACGGAAGAGTATAATTATTACCAATAATTTAAAATGTATAATATAGGTAATAGGCAAAAGAAGATTTCAAATTATAATATTTAATTTAAATCCTTTTTTTTTTATTCATCTTTGAAAATGTTGAAAATCTTTAATATTAGTATATACCTACATATATATATATATACAATCAAATAACTAAAAATAAAATGTAGTTTAATATTTAATTTTTATTTAAATTATAAATTAGTAAAAATACATTATACGTATGTATGTATGTATGTATGTATGTATGTATATAATGTAATATAATATATTTATGTCCAAATTTCATATATTAATTTCAAAAACGTTTAATTAATGAACGACATTTGCAAGTTTTTTTGATCTTTGTTTAAAAGTTTTTAGAATAACTTCATAACACAAAACTTCGCTATACTCGTATTTTAACTTCAGAAAATACTTTCTATGTGGCCACTCACCTTCTTACAGACATAATTGCGTCCTTTGAATTGTGTATATCTAATACGATTGTAAATCAAAGTAAGTAGGTGTACTAATACTTGATTAATCACCAACAAGTTAATTATCAAAAAATGCTCTGGGTTTAGTTAAAAAGCCAGCATTCCTGGACATATTAAAGAAAATGTAAACTACGGAAAGCATCGTCCCCTATACCCCTTGTACTGAGTTTCTCAACTGAGGGGAATTTTTAAAAACATTTTAGAATTATTATAAAACACGAATAGAATAGAAAAAGTAAATTTTTTTTTTTTACATCAACGTCGGATTACAGATTTACGAGAAAGCTCAGTATTAAGGCATTCTTTTTTCAAAAGAGTTAAATATTTTCCTTTTAAATTAATTATCAAAGAAGCTATAGATATAGATCGAAATGCAGTTTTTATATATTTTTATAAACATTTTTTGAAGATTTCATTTTGTTATTACAGTCAATGCGTCAATTTATCAGTGATTTTTGGTACCATAAAACACGCTCATTAAGATTGCCAATAATTTTGATCTACTAATTATTATCAAAATTAAAGACAACAACATTTTCAAGTGCACCTCGGAGAATTTTTTTTTGAAAAATGAATTTTCAAATGAGTTACAATTCGTTAAATATGCTAAAAAAGGTCGTTCACGTATATTGCAGGTCGTATTTCGAATAAAGAAAAAAATCTCCAAGGTGGAGTACGGAATATTGTTTTCTTTAATTTTAATAATAGGTATTATGGCTTTAAAATCAATATGGAATTATTTATTTTCAATCTAAATAAACATGGTTTTTTAAATAAATATTACACAACAATAAAAATTGGTTTGGCACAGGACTATTTTAAAATTATTTTCTTCTACTTCTTAAGCTCATACAGTTCTTGAAGGACTTTCGCTGCCTCTACTACATTTCTCCATCTATCCCTATCCATGCTGTCTGATATTGACACTACTTGAGTACACTTATTGTTCAGATCATCGTTGATCCTTTCTGCCCCCATCGCTGCCCAGGGTGATTTCTAGACCTTTTCCCATTCATCTTTCCTTCCAGAAGAGTCTTCTTTAAAATGCCTTTTGACCTCCATGCATGGCCTGCCTACTCAATTCGCTTACTCGTGAGGTACGCATTGATGCTGGGTTTTTGGTAAATTTGCTGCAATTCCCCATTAGATCTTCTTCTATACACATCATTTTTTAAGATAGGTCCATATATCCTTATCTAAGCATTCTTATTTCAAAACAAGCCATTTTTTCCTCATCTCCATTAGCGGTCGACCACGTTTCACACGCGTACGTTAAAACTGGTCGTAGGAAACTTGAGTATAGTTATTCCTTTGATCGTCTGTAGAGAGAAGTTTTGATTTGAATAATTGTCTCAAAGCATAGTAACCCTTGTTAGGGGCAGATATCCTCAGTTTGATTTCATTACGCATATTATTGTTCTGGTTTATGTTCACGCCAAGATATTTGAAATCTTCCATTTGTCGGAAGGAATTGTTCCCTGCTACTAGGTCCGAGTTATCACTTGCTTCCCTAGTCATAACTAAATATTTGGTTTTGTCCCGGTTTACTTCCAGACCTATTGGCGTCACTGTTTTAATCAAATAATTAGTTCTTGTCACTACTTCTTGTCGCGTATTGCCCATCATAATTAAATCGTCAACATAAGCAAGGAGTGTATTGTTGGACGGAATCTCCGTGCCTTGTTACATTGGCACCTGAACACCTTCTCAAGTGCTAGATTAAAAAGTATTGGCGACAACGCATCAACCTGTTAGATTTTTTTTTGTTTGATTTTTGATTTAATTTTAAATTACTTTAAAAATATTATTTTATTAACTAGATTTTAATTTTTATTGAAATTTCATAAAAATTGTCTGCACAGGACCCCTTAAAAGTCGGTCGTGCGTTTATATCGAGCGTGTCTTATTTAAATCAAGCTGGTAAGTACTTTAGAGAAGTAATTTTGATTTTCTCAATAATTTTTGTAATGCGTGAGGAATAATTGCCAAAAAATTACATAAAAATTGTAAAAACACGATTGCGCAAATTCGAGATTTGTTATTTTTTTGTAATTTGGAAAAGACACGGGTCGCCAATTTATGACCTGTAGAACACCGTACTGATGAAGGAGGTCGTAGGATTTTTAATAACAGGTACCTAGTTTAATAGTGGGTGGTTTAATGTTTAAAGGAAAAAATTATTTTTAAATATACAAAAGAAAATCTTATATTTTTTAATTATTTTATTCCTTGAGAAAGCCTGTGGCATAAAACTCGGACAACAAAAATAATAATAATTTTAATCATAACGATAAAAAGTGTACCTACTCGTATAATAACGATATTTAAAACCACCTCAGGAGGGGCCGTCGATCTAATGGAGTCGATCGGACTATTACACAGAAAAAAAGTATGATACCGGCCCAAGGTATATAATAAAGAATATAAAAAAATATTACCTAAATGCGTTACGTTACGAATTCCGAAGATAATGGTCCAAGATAATGGACTGAACATTTTCAGCAAAAACGTATGTTAAATTAATGCAAGTTTATTTTGTTAATTGTGGACTATATTTGAATTTCGTCGAAAAAATGGGCTACTTGACATCATTACAAAGTATGCAGGTACATATTAGCTTTTATATTGATTTACTATATTTTTCAAAAATATTATTATCTCAATTTCGCGGTTTTTATAGCAATTTAAAATTTTGAAATATATGTATTTTTATATTCATTCAGAATTGTTTTATCATAAGATATTTTACATTAAATTTTAAAACACAATATTAATATAACGCGTCAAACAATCGAATGGCAAAAATATGTTTCGATTGTGCTAATGAAAGATATTTCCCAATATTTTCGTTTTGTAAACATTTTTAGAACTTAATTTGGTTGATTTTTTTCCTAAAATTTAGCAGTTTAATACAAGTCCGAGAATTGACGAATTTGTTTCGGGTACACGTCGTCGTCTGATGTTCTTCCTATATATATATATATATAGCATAATAATAATTGCGTATACTCGGTGGTGGGAAAAAAACTATTTGTATTGAACCGTCACAACACGGAATTTGCGAAAGAATCCGCGTAAACTATATGTTAACCGATTATTACTATAATTACCACAAAACCTTAACCCGTTCTCGTATTTATAGTTTCGAAACCCGTTTTTATTCGGTGGTAGCCCCGAAAAGAACGAATAGTCTAATTACGACAAATAATAATGATTAATGTAAAAAAAAAACAAAAAAAGGATTAAAAATTCGACAAAATTAAAACGCGAAACTATCGATCTATTAACGCGTTCGTATTTTTTCCCCGAACCCGTGTGTTTGTCTGCGGTCCGGTATCAAATTCACGGTCACGTGTTTGGAAAAAAAATTTCACATTTTAACAATATATACGTCGACGCGTCAGCATTGATTTTCTCGTGTCCATAAATATATTATATATAATAACACGATGGGTACCATATATTATATGGGTATATATTGCGCTTTTCACTTTTTCGGGAAATATTCGAAGCATAAAATATTAACGTATACCATATATACCTATATACCATATACCTATATATATATATATATATATATATATATATATATAGTGATATCATATCCCGAACGACTATCAAAATACACGTTTTCTTCTTTTCCAAGAGAAGTCGGGATACGTTATAATATATAATATATTTTATTGTCGTGCGTGTATCCAATATATGACGTCCGACATGTAACACGGTTCGGGTAAAACGTTTTTGCGGATAAAATATAACGGTACCTCTCGAACGGGCCATTTGATGTCGCGTCCGTGCATTATTATATAATACGCACTTTGAACAGCGAGCGAGTATAGTCCCGCGTGCAGACGTGTGGCGATGAGGTTACAAAATGTAAACCGGCTCATGTGCGGCCGGACCGACGACGTTCGTGTCGGTATCATATGCGTGTATATTATTATTATAATAATATATGGTATGTGATATACGTATTATCGGAAATTATATATGAACCTTTTCAATAATAAAGCGTTTAATAACGTACCTATACGTTTCTTTTGAAATAACCAAAAAAACAACAAAACGGTCCCATCTATTGAAATCGACGTTAAAACTATTTTGGCGTAGGTGTACATAATATATATATATATATTATCAATAAAACGAGCGTTATCAAAAGACAACACACACACACACACAAAATATGTGTGTGCGGAACACACACGCCGCCAAACGAAACAATCAATATGTACGTATACATCTCTACCTCTCTGTATATTATCATCATCATCATCATCATCATCATCATCATATTGTTTACGGACTATTTTTGTTTGTCTCGTTTTCCGAAAACGGATATTTATTTATTTATTTATTTTTCTTTGATTTTTTTTTCCTTTCGTTTGTCAGTCGTAAAGCGCGCGATATTAGGATAATATACCACCTATAACCGTCCCTATACCGCGTTCTCTCTCTCTCTCTCTCTCTCTCTCTCTCTCTCTCTCGTCGTCTATAGCTAACCGCTTGCTCATATATACCTACTGATAATATCATATCATATACTGGTCCTCACGACGTTTTGTCCGGCTCGGCGACCCGTAAAGCACAATGGAACCGAATAAAATATACATCAATAGTTTTGTCGCCACGATTATTGTTATTATTATTATTATTATTATGATGGTTATATATTGTTGTTCGGCGGGCCCCCGTCGACATCCGACGAAATAAATTCGTATTCTGTGAAACGTTTGACGAACCAGTGTACATGATATAGATAATAAAGACATGGACGGGGGCCATGCCTACACCTAATACATGAGGTGTTGTGAATCCGAAGAGAACGCTAGTTACCATAATATAGTGGTTGCTCATGGTTGTAATCGAATGGTTACTTTATGGTAATTGATAAATGATCATTTTTTTTAATAACCAAGAAATTATAAAAAACACATGTGATAATAAAGCTTTTTAATAATGTTATAATGTAATTTTAATTTTTAAATAATGTTCTACATAATTATTGGTTTTCAAATAGAATAATATGATATAATATGATAATACTTTAAAGGTAACTGATAAGAATTGTTGTTGACGTGATTACTGGCTACCACATATAACCATACTGTTCTATACCATACAGTATTATATATTGGTAACAAGCACATTTGAATACAATAGCATGGCCCATCCATATCTTTATTATCTATGTAGCGTATATAGAGAATACGACGTACGTATTATTATAATATATATTATAATGTCGTACGGTATCGATATGGATTATATTATTATTATACATTCGCGATACGCATTGTTGGTTTGGAATCAAAAGTATGGGTAATGGTGATTTTTCGGCGGAGGCGAAAAAAAATATTTTTTAAAAATTCATTTTCTACACCACATACCTAGGTATATTATCATATACCTAAGCGTAGGTATACTCCTTTAGAGATATAGTTTTTGACAACTAGAAAATTACCCATCATAGAAATGATCTTAATAATATATAGGTAGGTAGGTAGTAGGTACGTATATTATACAGAATAAGGATAGGGCCACATCTCTATAATGATTGCCCATCGGGTCGAGTTCCCGAAATTTTGGTATATACCACGTCGATACCACGGTCACTTACCAGTAAATAAATTCGTGGGTACGTGTGTAGCAGGGATTTTTTTCCATGTGCCGTCAAAAAAATTCAGAAACCCAATTTTCCCCAAAAATATCGACCAAAACGCTATCTAAAACGGGAAACAATTAGCGGAAAAGCTTAACCATTTCAGTGCTACACAGTTTTTTGAGAATCCCGGAATAATAATATCCGGAATAATAATCCCTGGGAATAATAATCCCCGGAATAATAATCCCCAAAGATTTAAGGTAATATAATACTTCAGGTAGATTATATAAAACTGACATAATGCTATTTATTAACATCAAATACATTCAAATATTCAATTAAATACAATTAACAACATTAAATAAACATCATTGTAAAACCACTAGCTCTCTCGATCCGACGTCGTTCATAATATATTGACAAAAAAAAAAAAAATAATTATACAAAAATAATCTATGATAATTGATTGAGGAAAAAATTCAAGGAAAAACTATACCCAAATTAAAGAATAACCCCTTCGCTAAATTTTGGCGGATTACCTCCCCCTCAAAATATTAGGGTTATTTCTAAAAATGTCAATAAACATTTTATACTTATGATGAAAAATTATTCATCGTTTAATTATCTATACACTTTGTAATTATAATTTTTTTATTATCATTTTACAGTATTAAAATTCTCTACAAAAATGGTAATACATGTATATTTTTTCGGTAGGTATAAGTAACCGTTCTTGTAGTAAACGGCTTGCCTTATTTTCAAAAAAATATAATAATGCCAACACATTCCTCTTATTATCTAGTCTCTCCTTATATTATATTTTATCCTGCCCACGCTAAACCGAGGAAATTTATGAATTTGTATTAATATAGTATTTTAAATGGTTGACATTTGGTAAGCCGTATACAATTTTAATATAATCTATTATAACATAATCTCAAAAAAAAAAAAAAGATTCACATGGTTACATTTATAAAATTAATTTTGATGTTCAGATTATGGTCCTAAACCCAAAATTGACCGAGTTACAGCCGTTTCAAATTTTCGGGGATTATTATTCCGATTACCGTTTTTTGCATTGTTGGGTATACCCTCCAGGACTGCATAAAATTGATATTTCGTAAGTTGGTAGGTAGATACAACGGTATATTTGGATTTTCACAATAGTTTTTTTTTGCAACGCGTAGGCGGGGAAAAATTGCCGAAAAAGTACATAAAAACGGTAAAAACACGATTTCATCAAATTCAATATTTGTAATTCCGAAGATAATGGTCCTAGGGACTTGAAATTTTCACCAAAAATGCATATTAAATTAATGTAAATGTATTTTGTTAATTGTGGGCTACATTAGAAATTTGGTGAAAAAATAGGCCTGAACACTTGACATTTTTACAAAGTAGGTATGTTGCTTTCACGTATTGATTTATCTACTATATTTTTCGGAAATATTATCTCAATTTTGGGGTGTTTATAGCAATTTTAAATTCAAAATTTTTAAATATATATATTTTACACCGAGATTTGCTCAGTATTGTTTTATCGAAACACTACGTTTTAAATCATATTTTAAGATGCAATATTATATCAGGTATATTAATTGTACAATATTAATATAACGCATCAAATAATCAAACGGCAAAAACACGTTTTAAAAGGTGTTTTATACCTTGTTTTTATTTTGTAAACATTTTCAGAACTTAATTCGGTTAAACATTTTATTCAAAACGTAGCAGTTTAATACAATGATTTACGAATTTATTTTGGGTACACGCATATATATTGAAATATTGGTAGTGGGTATATACACCCGCGCGCACATTCCATCACCTGACATCACCGTCAGTATAGTAACCATATATATATATATATATATATTAGGTAACCATCTCGATTTGTCATTAGATGTTTTCTGCTGATAATCGATATCTATCAATTTAATAATTATATTATTTTACCTATTTAACATACTTGTACAATAATAATTGTATTATTTTTATATTTACCTATAAATATTAATATTAAGAGTATAATAACATTATATATAATTACATCGCACTTGTATTTAAAATTATTATTTTTAGCCGATAACTTAAAATTATTACATTTTTTAAAATAAATAAATAAATAAAATATACAATTAGATTTTTTTATTAGGGAATAAAAAAAAAAACAAAACAAAAAATGATCCCATACTTTTTTTTTTATTGGGAAACGCTAAGGAAGGCTGATGCCTATCCATTCAATATTATCATATTATTATTATACAAGTCGTTAACATTGAAATTTTTCACGATATATGTTCCTATAAAAATTTAAATCGACAATATATGTAATTATAATATTTTACCTATATACATGTGTATACATATATATATATATATATATATATACATGTGTATATAGTAGTATAACGTGTTTACCTATATACATACATAGGTATTAACCGACACTTTGTGGAACTTTTCATTTACGCAGTTCGTTTATACAGTTTGTTTACACTGTAAAAGTTTAATATTGTGTAGGTATTACATAATAATAATAATAATAATAATAATAATAACACAAAATCAATATACCTATCATAATATAATGTTCAATATTCAATTAAATGTCGATAAAAAGAAAGAGAGAGTAATATTGTCTTAAACAATAACACGTTCTCTACGCATTTCGCATTTATTCATAACCGTCTATAATAATTATACAAATATTACATAAATTATACATTTATACACATGTATAATTACTGTATAATACAACTGGTTAATAAAAAGTAAATAAACTTTGTAAATCGCATTGTTTTAAAAAATCGTTTGAAATTATTCTCAAAATCGTATTGAAATTAACAGATTACAATATGTATAAGCTCCTATTCTAGTCCGGATAAATAACATTATCTATAAATGTACCTTTATGATACATACGGTTTTTTTCCGAAATACGCGTTACTGCAGTCCTGGGTTCATCTGTTCGTAATATGTATTCGTGTTACGATATAATAATTATCAAAAGTAAAAAAAAAAAAAAATAATTATTATATATATATATTAATATATATTATATAGGTTACAACCGGTCATTTTTATTCACAAATATTTATATTGGCTGTCCACACTGCTATTCACTGCAATTCGTACCTATCTAAAAGTATCCACTTGAACATTTTGTTCGTATATTGAAAACAACAAAACCTTTACCGGCTGTATATATTTTGACGTCTCTCCTGATGTATACCATATTGAATCCATCGAGTATATTATGTACTGACTGAATACATATTATATATTATGTGACTTAACACCTAAGAGTATCGAAGAACAAAAAAAAAAAAATCACAAAAATTATAAGGCATATATTGACGGGTTTTTTTTTTTTTTTTAAATTTCAAATATACCTGTAAAATACACACGTTGTAGGTACAATATGTGAACATTTTACGAAGTACTCGGGAATTCATTTAAAATGCATTTTCACGATAAATTTTATTCATAAGACGACGTCGTATACATTCATATACCATTCGTTTCAAAGGGATTCAGTATAGAAAAATGTTCCAGTTAGATATATGGCTTTACACAAATGAATATATACGTATTAAAACCATATTTGAAAAAAAAAAAAGTTTTTATACAATATTTTGAAATAAAATAATTATATTGTTACTATAGTGTATTTGAATTTATATGCGTTAAACGGATATTTAAATTTGTATATATATAAAAAAAAAAAAAAAAATAAGCACGTGTAGAGGTAATGATTAGATGATAAGATATTGATGGGATAAACATAGATAATAAAGATATGGATGGGCCATGCCTATAGGTACACCTAATACATGAAGTGTTGTGAATCCGAAGAGAACGCTAGTTACCACAGTGGTTACTTATGGTTTTAATTGAACGGTTACTTGGTAATTGATAAATGATAATTTTTTCTATGATGTATAATAGTTATCTATGATAATTTACTTTAAAGGTAACTGTTAAGAATTGTTGTTGACGTGATTACTGGCTACCACATATAACCGTACCGTTCTATACCATACAGTAACCATATTGGTAACAAGCTCTCTCTTCGAGCACATTTAAATACAATAGTATGGCCCATCCATATCTTTGTTATCTATGGGGATAAAATGCAATATATATATATGATATTATTATTATAGGTTAGAAAAATAATTATTAAAATATAATATATAGTGTGCTCAGTGAATTTCATAATGTTAAAAAATATAATTAAACACGATTAATAATTTAAAACAATGTTATTTATTTCTATTGAAAATATAATTAAACAGTACCTACCTAGGTATAGAGGCAATTTTTAGGAAATATTTCGAAAAATGAAAATGAAATAATTAAATAATGTTAAAATACATTTTAAATGTAATCTAAAAACAGTCTCGTATCCGCATCACTTTTTATTGTTGTAAAATCAAGACATATGTTCAAAAACATGTTTACAAAAAACATAAAACAATTTTTAAACGATTTTAGGGTAGCTGATACACAGCTATTATATAAAATGAATAAAGAACGGTATTGTGGAGACGATCCAATCGGTATTTCACGGTATTTTAATTATATTGTTCAAAGTTGCGTACGTACAAAAAAACCTTATTTATAACATTTTAAAATCACATTAATTTTGTAGTAGGTAATTAATATTTTTAAAAACGCCGATGAGATATCCGACGAGTCTCCAAAATATTGTGCAGTTTATATTGTACAAATTCTAAAATTGTTTTAAGAGCTAATTTCCTTTGTTTGTGGTGGACATGTATTTATACCTACTACTAATAATAATCATTGGTGTGGCGTCCTCTTAAGCAGGCCTATACATATTCGAATAACGTGCCAACAACGAAATTTAACGAATGTTTACATTTTACAATTGTCGTATTCTAAAAGGTTTTGTCCAAACTATATGCCATACATACTTTGAAATGGTTTAATCCAGTTAATTGCAATAATTGTATTAATAAAAAAAAAAAAAAAAAGTAAGTCAGTAAGGGGATGGAAGCACACTTTGTTCATCGAATAGACGATACTGTTGGTAAGATGTACGGAATTTTGAAGGAATTATTATTATATTCTAATTTCCCGTCAGAATATTCTGCTCGATTTTTTTTTTTCATTCAAAAAGCCTATATATGCAGTATAAAAAACAAAAACAAAATAAAGTTTGAAAATTTTATAAAAATCACTGAAAATAGGTCAAAATGTTTTGATATTTTAACTTGGTCAACATATAGTGCTTCAGTAAATAATACTAGTGTACAATACTATTTTCTCGCATTAATATTTTCAAATATCAATAATATAAATATATCAAATATTTTTAAACATCATTTTTCGGTGATTTTCGGATTTTCGAGTTTTCCTTTACGCTTAAGAAATTATTTGGTAGATTGACCTCTGTATGGTAGATATTTTAACTGGAATGAATTTGCTATCAAAAAGCTCAAAGAAGTGTAATTAAAATATATATAATTTGCTAGCTATATATGGCAAGTTTTAAATGTATCGGTGTGTTATTTTTAATTATGAAAACATTTTTTTTTTTCATGTACTCGTATGTAGGCATACAAGTCCTTTTTGGGCAGGAGTATAGTTAGAGTTTTTGAGCATAGAGTTTTCTGATGGAAAATTCGTTCTAAATGGTACCTTACAGAAGTCGGTTTTTTGATTTTCCTAGTAGTTGTCATAAGCGTAACGAAAAACTACCGATCTCAACGGAAAATAAATAAATTTGCATTATGGTTACCGACATAATATATATACATGTAATGTATATATATTTATTTGCACATTTTGGGTAGAAGGAGTTAAGTAGGAGTTTTTGAGTAAAGAGCTTTCTCCTAGAAAATGTATTCTGGTATTGGTACTTTCACAGAAGTCATTTTTCGATTTTGCCCGCAGTATGTACTTTGCGTATAAACGTAGAGGAAAACTACTGAAAATTAATAAAAAGTTTTATTAATTGGACAATTATAATGTCAAAAATTTTTACTATGGAACTATATTGACGATATAAAAATTTCAAAACTTTTTTACCATTTTTTAGTGATTTTTTTATAAAATGTTGAACTTATTGTTTTGTACTGTTAATTTACTTTTACGAGTATGTCTGTAGTCTGTATATACTTTTTTATAGGAGCAATCGAGTAGAATTTCAGGGAAAATATTGATCTGAAACGAAATTTCACATTTATTGTAGTTGGTATTTCTATAAAAGTAATTTTTCGATTCCTCAGCAGTTCTCTTAAGCATAAGTAAAAATAACGGAAAATTGTAATAAATTGGAACAAATAATATTACACCGAATTTCGTTCAGAATCGTTTTATCGGAAGAAATTATTTATTATTATTTTCAAATTCAATACATCCATACCACCAGTATGTACCCTATTCGACGAGAAAAGTGTTTTTACACCTAACATGAATTTTTTTTTTTTAAAAATGTGTAACAATATTTCGTGAAGATCGGTAGAGTTTCGTTGCGATTGTATGAAGTACGGGAAAAATAGAAAAAATTACCCCTAAAAAGTACCAACCAGAACGAATTTGCCATTAAAAAGTTCTGTACCCAAAAACTCCTACTCGAAAAACTGTATACAATATGATACATAAAAAAACCATATCATTGTAAAACTAATACTTTGTTTGTTATGTTCAGAATTTACAATTAATAACTTAATTATTGTAACATTATTTATTTTACTTTTACAGACTTGGGACTAATAATCTGGTTCTGTAATCAAAGTCGAATTACAAGCCTATAATAATACTTAAACTGGTTTTTTTTTGTCAATTAAAAAAAATTAATAAAAATATTTATTTCGAATAATTTATTATTTGAACCGGTAAAATAATATAACGCATATTATATATTATATATATTAATAATAGTTTAAAATGTACAGTAGAATTTATTGTTTCAACAAGAATTGCCTACGTTTTAAATAATATATGTGACTTGGATAGATTGTTTTAAAGTTTGTGCACCTATAGCATATAATTTAAACGATAGTATTTCTCTTATTTTTGGTATGCGTTTCGGATACTCCATTATATTAAAATAATACAATTAAAAAATAATATTTTTTTTTTAATAAATAGTAGTAGTAATAAATATTCATTAAAATATAAGAAGTTTGAAAATTGGTTAAAATAAAGTTTTGTGAAACTGAAGGATTGTATTTGGGGTAAAGTATCGATATTTATAGGTTTTTAGAAAAATTTATGGCTTACTTCAAATTTCGGTCGTGTGTAAAATCCGACTCTACTTATATTCGTATAAATGTATTTTTACGAGTAAATTAAATTCATACTGGAACTTTGAAAATTCGCACAGGCACAGTATTAAAGTTGAAACATTATACCAATTTCGCGTACAAATTAAAGTCAGCGATACTTAAGATCATATTTTTAGAACAGGGTCTCCGTTTATAGGTTGTATAGGTTCTAACTGGGTATTTTGTTTATATAAAGTTCTAGAGAGTTTTTAAAAGTTCTAATATCGAGTTAATATATTTTTGTCGACATAAAACGGGTTATTTATGGCATATTATTCAATAGGTAACGATGCGATACAATTCATATACAAATCTCGAAATACAGTCCGTAAGTAATTTGAAAAAATTATGCATGAAAAACGAGTTTTTCGAAAATTGGCGACTTGCCTATCGAAATGTTTTAGTATAAAGTTCACGTACATTTTTCTGTAGGGGTAAATGTCATTCATACTTATACACGCACAATAATCGGGCAAAATTTACTCAATTTTACGGATGAATCGAATCCGTTTATATTTCGCGTGTACGTTTTGACTACTACTTACAGTCACATACTCGCATTTATTCTGCACGTTGTAGATCGGTACCGAATTTCATTTTGATTTTTGAAAATAAACTGTTATGCACTCGTATACGCCAATGTCGGAATTACGTACGCGTAATATCAAATAGGCATACGGAAATAAAATATTCATGAATATTATCGGAAAAGGAATATTCGCGTATTCACGTGGTTTGTAAATCGATCGTTCTCGATGTGTTCTCGAAAGTATTTTTTCGATAATTTTACAGTCTTTAGACCCTAAGCGGCTCAAACAAGCGTCTATATAGGGTTTACGATGATGTTTCTTTTAATGTGATCATGTATAGTAGCCCAATCTTCATCGAGTGGATCACAAAATGTAGACTTTAACCGAAAACGAAGTATACATCTAAGTTTATTCAATAAGAATCTATCCAAATGCCATCCCGCAAAACCATTTCGGAAGGATCGACGTAGACCGCGAACACGGACTTTAAAAGGTAGGTTTAACCGATATTTTTACTTACGTTTGTTACATAAAAAGTTGGAACGTTCACCCTTTTCCAGTGCATTTTTAAAACGGGTCGTAAAAAATGTTTCGTGTTTTGTCGCCAAGTGGAGACTTTATCATTAAAAACTGGACGACACACATTTTTTTTAATATTAAAAACCTACCTACCTATACCAATGTGGAATAATTAGCTGACCAATGGTTATGAATAAATACACGTGAAACTGAATAAACGCAAAGGCATTTTTCAATAATTACAATTGTAAGGACACAATATTATGTCTATAAAGTGGTGAGTGGTGACATGGAATGTATTTTCCGGAATTAAAATATAGGAAAGTTATATGCGATGAAGTTATTGGTAGGTACCTATATATGTATGTGTCAGAAAATCTTCCAAATCGTTATAAACATCCAAAGATAAAAAAAACTTACAAAAATCGTTTAAAAATTAAATGTTTTTTGAAATTAATATTATGTTATATAATATAATATATTATTTTTATTTTATAAATTTATATATTTATAATTTAAATAAAAATTAAATGTTAAACTACATTTAATTTTTAATTTTTTGATTATTTATACGAATTTTCATTTAATTAAATTTAATATAATCTTTCTTTGCCTATTAGGAATATTATATTGTGTAGTAGGATAAAAAAGTTCTCTTTTTAGAAAAAAATTTGGATCTCTCAAAGATTTTGCGTTTAAAACGATGCATAATTTACTAACTGTTACGTAATTTTCACAATAATATCAGTTGTGTATACCTAATGAATGTTATCGTGATAGCACGAAAACAAGTCGGCCCTCTCTGTTGTAATATCACAGTTCGAACAGTGGGCTAACATTAAATTTTGTTTTCGATGCGCTTATGCCAATTTTAAACAAATGTTTTTTTAATCCTTTAACCTTATGAACTTTGTTCAAATAGCCCTGCGTCTTTCCAAGTTTGAAACAAAATTTAACGTCGACCCGTTGTTCAAACGGCGACATTTCGACGAAGAGGGCTGACTTGGTTTGATGTGATCACCAAAAACATAATATATTCATTACGGAACTGATATGATTGTGGAAATAACGTAAACAGTCATTATACCTGATTTTAAATGCATTAATCCCCGCGAATCGATAAGAGATCGAAATTTTTTGTCAAAAATACATTCCGAGAAAATTTTGAACCTATACTAAGTGTACATTATATAATTTATTAGTAGAGCCCGGATATTGATGACTTGCATTTTTTTTTTTTTTTTGTGGAACGTCTTATGTGATGCTTTCCAAGCTAAAAATATGATTCAATAACATATGAATCTGAATAACCAATTTTTATTTTGCATTTTTTAACATTTTAATGTAACTTTTTGTTATTTTAGGTAATTTTTTTTTAACTATTTGTCAATAATCGTCAGAAAATTCACTAGTTTACTATTATTATAATTATATAATTATATAGTTTTAATTTTTACATAAAACCAATTTTCAAATTCAAACTCCAATATATGTATTTTTGGTTATTTTTTATACATGTAAAATACCTAAAAAATTTATAATTTAAACAGTTTTAGAGGTTTTTTTTATATTTTTAGTTTATAAATCAAATTTTTTAAAGGTATTTTCGTAAGTTTTTAGGGCATTTTTTGAGTTTTGTAGGTCATAAATGTATTCTTTTTAGGCCGTCAACATCCGGGCCCTACTTATTAGTAATTTATAATTTTCCATAGTTTTTCTACTGCCTATTTTATTTTTTTAATAACAACGAGGGACAAGCATAAAATCCCCACGTCTGATAATGGCCTTTCCCATAATAAACGCATAGAAGAAAAACTCAAAAACTATATAGCGCCAGGTAAGTTACACTACTTACACTAGCACCACCAAGTAAAAAACTGAAAACGAATTATAGATAGTATTTTCTACAATTTTCTACAAAAAAAAATTAATTTTCTACAATCTCCCGAACCTAAGAAATATCGATTTTTTGATGGTGGTGCTGGGGTTTGTTGTCTCTGTCTTACATACGCATAATATATCGCATTCTTACTACAGTTTATTTATAATTCATATTAGAGTAAATTTACCTATTATTAAATTTGTAGAAGAGAACATAAACTATGCCGTAACCTGAGTTCTTTTAAAAAAAATTTATTTTTAAAACTAGTTATGTGCATTCAAAAAAATGAGTTATTTAACCACTATTATAACTTGTTTCAAAATAAAATTAAAAAAAAATTCTACCCCATAGCATAGTTGATGTTTTCCTCTACAAATTCGATAATAGGTAAATTTACTCTAATATTAATTATAAACAAACTGTAGTGAGAATGTGATAGGTACGTAGATTTGCAATGTTACGCATATGTAAGACAGAGACAATAACAAACGTAGTGTAGGGTAGTCCTGCTCTTAAGGGGGTTCGAGTCGGTCATTTTCTAAGTCTTATTAAATAAAAGCGATTTCTCGTGGACGGGAACATTTTAAACTCGGAATTGATATTTCTACACTCGGGTAGGTTTTTGGAAAATTCATTCTCGTCCGTAGAAAATTGTAGAAAAAAAATTCGAAAATATAATACCGATTCGGCTACGATACGGTTTCGTTATCCTAACCACGGTGGTGTTGAGGTAACGATTATACTATACAGCACCACCATAAAAAAAAAAAAACAAAACAAAAAAAAAAACAAACGATATTTCTTAGGTTCGGGAGGTTGTAGAAAATCATAACGATATAATAATATGAATTAAATATTTTCGTTATGCTTTTAAAAAACAAAACAAAAATAGGTGGCGATAAGATAACAAAAATCACGATAATCGTATAGATACCGATATGGATGATAAGCGGAGAAAAGCGTCCACCGCGATTGCGACAGCTGTTTATTTTGTCATTATATATAGTGTATTGTATACACGGGCTAAGATACTATGGACTGGTATCGAAAGATATATTAGCGGAACCAAAATGTTTCTTAATGGCGGGCGTAAAAAATCTAGCAAAACTGTTGCCATCTATGAGCAAAAGTTAAATTACTCGTAAATTGATATTATTATAATCACGAGACTAGTATCTCATAGCGTTTTCCATCTATTGTATTTGTTTACACTACACTAGTGTAGACTGTATCACACTATACGCGTGCAATAACAAAAGCAGCAATGCATTATCAATTTTATGATATCTTAACTCTAAATTAAACCGTTATAGAGCGTTAGCTATGCCAGATTTCCATTTATGAAACTTTTGCGACCCGTTCCCCTCTACACCCTCCATCTAAGCGATACCAGTCCATAGTATCTTA
>JAIPRL010008919.1:0-19013 GCA_025469235.1 Pemphigus obesinymphae | reverse complement strand
AGAAATAATACTCATCTATTTAGTAAATAAATATCGGGTCCGTAGATTTATTAATAAATATTATTATTCAAATATGAGCAAGGGGGCTCAGGGGCCCAAAATTAGCCGAGGGCCCAGTCCGCGATCGCGAACTAGCGGTCCGGGCCAGTCCGACCCTGCACATGATCCATATGCATAATATGTGTAATACGTATAAATCATATATATATCCGTACGTTTTCTGACTATATAAACTTTTGATATATAAAATTAATGACTATTTTACGAAAATCATAATTCCGAATTCATTTTTTATTTAATGTAAACGAAAAATATTTCTAAGTTTACATTATTATAACATAAATTTAAACGTATAAAAATTTGGTAAATTTATAAACACGAATAAGAGCAATAAATTTGGATTACACCACGTAGAAGTAAGAATGATGGAAATATGCTAAATTTTTGGAGAACAATAGCTAATTATGTTATACTATTATTTAGTTCAGCTTTAGATATATCATTTTATCAATTTTTTAATTTTTAAGATAACAATTTTTAATTTTTATAATATACTAATATGTTTGACTAAAACTACAACTATTGAACAGTAACAAATTTACAATAATAATTCTATTTCATATGAATGACGTTTATCTATTTTCAATATCTACCTACATAAGTAGGTATCCATAAAATTACCCTTGTTATGGTCTAGTTATATGATATTAGATTTTAACTAATATTTAATCTACAAAAATATTTTAATATTTAAAAAAAACAAACGATATAATACAATATAATTAAAGTAATAGATATTTATTGCATTATTTCAAATTTTATAAATATGTATATCTTATGGTATTTTTTAAATTAAATAAAACGATTCGGCTTTATGATTTACATAAAATGGACTATTGGAAAAATTATTATATTTATATTATTTATTGTTATTATTATTATTTATTATATTATTATATATTTTTACTAAGACTAGTTTAAGTGCAATACAATTTAAATATCTGTCGGGTGCAGCTCCTTGTAAATTTAACTCCTTTTAAATGAGACTACTTGTAAGTTCACATTTTCAGTGCAAAACCTTGAATTTGTAACTATATTTGAGTGTGAAACCTTGTGTAAATGTAACTTTTTGAGCGAAACGTCACATAAGTGGAATTCCTTTTTAGTGTAATTCGTACACCTAATATTATGTAATTAGTCATGTTATCAGGATGCGGAATAGTCGGTGACCCAAAGTATTTTGAGAAATAATAATGTTAATTAATTAATTTTAAAAATATTTCACCTGCCGCGGAATTTGGCGTTCGCTTTCTAGAAGATAGTTTTTCACACATAAAGTGTGTCTGGTGTAAGTTGACAAAGTAGATAGGTAATTAACAAAAGTGTATCAAACTGACTATTCTCAGATTTTTATAAAAAAAAACTCGTAATAACGGGTTTCACACAACATACATAAATTAAATTTAATAAAATTTTGAAAAATACCACAATAAAATAATATGGTACGTACCGGTACCTACTCCTTATAGGTAGATGAATTCGGATGGACGTTTCGAGTTTTTATATGTGTGGAAATATTTAAAAGTCCTCCTGATAAAAATTCACCCGAATGTATTAATATAAAAATAATTAATATTTTGTGAAAAATACTAAGAAAGTCCGACGATTTGAAATTCATTATAATGAGATAAAAAAAAATATATTAAAGGTAGATATCTAATATGTGAATGAGTTGGTCGGACTCACCGTTCTCGATGTTTTATAAAACTATTATCTCCATTGGGGATGGAAATTTATAAATTTCCGAAAAAAAAAATATGAACTTGCCACAGAGTATTATATTAGGTACTCGGTACAATATTATACGTAGTTCAAACGAACAGAAAAACATATATTAAATATAATGATAAATAGATACTTAATAATAAAAGTTGCAACGATAAGAAGATTTCGTTCACATATTGCATATATCGGATAAACCTTAAACACTCGTTAGCTTCGAGTATACCGAGATCGAGAAAAAAAGTGGGGAAAAAGTCAAATTGGCATTATAAAATTCGAACCGGTGTACCCGTATCAAAAGTTTGTTTAACAATGGACGCCCTATACCACCATTTACTCGTATGTCTAACTATTCAGATAACAAAGGGTACAGTGTTTTGACTTTTAATATAGGTGTTATATATATATATAACTATACACATATTCGGAACGAATAGTCCAACGATTTAAAATTCAATATAAAAAATAAGATGAAGGTACTTACTATGTGAATCAGTCGATCGGACTGATCGTCTCGGTTTTTTATAAAACTATTAGGTATTCGCAGATAGAAATCTACGAAAGTCCGAGAAAAAAAATTTTAACTTGCCACAGGGTAATATAATAGGTACGTATAACATAATAATATACGTGGGTACAAAATATAATAAATATTTAATAAAAAAATGTATATAATATAAATAAAATAATAATAATAATAATAAATAATTGTTCATAATAATAAATATAATAAAAAATGCCCTGTGGAGGGGGCTAAGAATACCTCCACGGTTTCCTTATGCCTGTCGTAGAAGTCGACTAATTGAGGTTGCGTCAGGTTGACAGCCGGCATAAAACTTGTCAAAAATAGTCTTAAAATGGATATAGACGAGTTTCCCCATCTCGGATGTTGGAGTAAATTTTATAAGGCAGTTTTGAGACCTGCAATGATGTATGGAATAGAATGTTAGGCAGTAGATAGAGAGATAGAACTGAGAATGAGTGTTTCTGAGATGAGAATGTTAATTTGGATGAGTGGAGTTACTAGAGAGGATAGAATAAGGAATGAGTATATCAGAGGTAGTATAGGTGTAGCTTCGATAGTAGACAAATTGAGAGAGAATAGATTAATATGAATTGGGCATGTATTAAGGAGGGATGAGACTGATACAGTAAGATTAGTATGTTAAATGCATGTTGTTGGTAAGAGGGTTAGAGGAAGAACGAAAAATAGATGGGGGGATGTGATTGCGAGTGATATGAGGAAGGTGGGTGTAAATGAAGAAGATGCGGGAGATAGAGTTAATTGGATGTGTAGGACCAGGGTGGCCGACCCCAAATAGTTGGGAGAGAAGGCGAAGGAGAAGAAGAAGAAGAAGAAGAAGAAAATTTAATAAAAAAATTTGCAACGATAAGAACATTTATTAAAATTTCGTTCACATATCGCGTACATTGGGTAAATATTGTTATTTCCGTAAACGCCGAGATCGAGAAAAAAAAAAACGCAAAAATATTCAGAACGTCATTGTGGAATTCGAACCAGTAGACCTGTATCGAAAGTAGGTCTGACAATTGATGCTTTATACTACTAAGCTATCTAATAGACGTGATGAAGCGGTCGAAATATCTCGAATTTAAACAATTCAGATAACGGAGGACTCATAACATACATAAATACACATATTGGGAACGAACGTCTCGGTCGTACAGTAGAAAAAGAAATGTTTTGAAAAATAAAAAGAAGGCCTCCTATTGGTCCGTCTGTATACGAGAGTGAAGTTGTTTTCGATTTATTGACGAAAACAATTTCTTTAGCATTGCAATGTCGTTTGTTAGTATAAAGTATAAAGTAAAAATGTGTTTTCTGTAAATGAACAACAACAAAGCGAGGATCATCTGCATGAGAACCCGTCTCCGCATATTTAGGGTGAAATGAACTCGCGCCGGGTCGTCTTGTTATTGTGCAGTGTTGTATACTTTCACCAGGTGTTTTTAACACATAAAAATATTCAAATATTTCAAATAAGAATTTAAAGAAAAACACCCGACGAGAGTATTACGTATCGTTGTCCATGTAAGTAAAATAATATAAGTAATAACAGGTATCTGGGATTACTACAGCACGACGGCGATAAAAACGGAAAAGAAAATGCCCCCGCGGCTGCCGGTACGGAAAACGGTCAGCGGAATTAAATAAAAAGCGTAAAGTTTTCTCTTCTTTAGTAGGAATAAAACAGAATATATAGAGTATGATTTTGGTGAAAGGGAACACAGAGGAAATAGGGAAAGGCTAGAAATAAAGTTAAGTGGGGATGTGGTGGGAGAAGTGGAGAGGTTCAATTATTTAGGGTCCGTTATACAGAAAGATGGGGGTTTCGAAGTGGATATGAAACACAGGATTAAGTGTGGATGGACAAAATGAAGAGAAGTGTCATTTATTCTGTGTGATAGAAGAATCCCTATTAGGTTAAAAGGTAAATTTTATAAGGCAGTGGTGAGACCTGCAATGATGTATGGAACGGAATGTTGGGCAGTAGGTGGAAAGATAGAACAGAGAATGAGTGTAGCTGAGATGAGAATGTTAAGGTGGATGAGTGGGGTTACTAGAGAGGATAAAATAAGGAATGAGTATATCGGAGGTAGTATAGGGGTATCTTCGATAGTAGACAAAATGAGAGAGAATAGATTAAGATGGTTCGGGCATGTATTAAGGAGGGAAGAGACTGAGCCAGTAAGATTAGTAAGGGAAATGCATGTTGTTGGTAAAAGGGGGAGGGGAAGACCGAAAAAGAGATGGGGGGATGTAATGGCGAGTGATATGAGGAAGATGGGAGTAAGTGAAGATGCGGGAGATAGAGTTAAGTGGAAGTGTGGACCATGGTGGCCGACCCCAAATAGTTGGGAGAGAAGGCGAAGGAGAAGAAGAAGAAGATTAAGTAACCTAATTAAAAATTAACTTGAATTTTTGACTTTATTTTAACTTTTAACTCGTTAATGCTCAGTCTCGAGATTGAAATTCTGTGTATTTTAATAACTTACATTTGTCTTTAAAATCACTTAGCACTAGAACATTATAATATAAAAGTTAAAATAAATCAATAACTTTAATGACAATAAAATAAAATAATATTAATTAATAGTAGTTATTAAATTGTTACGGACTAACTCCTTAAGTTGGTTCGTAAGCTAAAATAGTTCATTTTTATTCAAAGATCAATATACATTTACATAAAAGAGACTTGGAGCTCGTAGTTAAGGTAAAAACTTCGCTGGTGTTGTTTCTCTTGAGATGGTCTTCCTTTCGTTGTCTAGGTGTGATAGTATTTAGACAAGTGAAAGGAAGAGAATTGAAGAAGAATTCTATTGCTATTGCTATTGCTTGATGGACGACCTTGATGGTCTGTGTTATTGTTTCAGGCGTTTGCCTATGACAAGTTTAGTGAATTATGAATTTTCTTGTTGATTTTTATGTGTGTGTATATTGCGTATTAGTTATTATGAGTTGACCAGTCATATATGTCTTATACCAGTCTTGTATGGTGTTGGTTTCTGACGGGTAGTTTATAGGCCTAAATTCCGGATGTGGTTATATTTTGAGAGTGAATTTTTATAGAACTGTATTTTGAACATTTTTTGACGAAATTTTAATTGAAAGGGATCTGAGTGATGATAGTAGTGTTTTGTTTGAAACATATCTGGGAAGACCTGTTATTATTCTGTATGTTTTGTTTTGTACTGAATCTATTTTTGGTTAGTTTGACTCGGATACTAGGGGACCCCACACTGGGCTGGCATAGGATATTATCGATCTTATATACAATTGATATATTGTAATCCTTGTTTTAATTGGGATAGGGCTAAATTTGTTGAGTATTGGGTACAGAGCTCCTCTGATTTTTGTTGCCTTGGAGATGATAGTATTGATGTGAGGTTTGAAGTTGAGTCTTTTGTCGAAAAGTACTCCCAAGTATTTGGCAGTATTCGACCACGGTATATCGTGGCCGTTGATATGGAGTGGAGGAGGGTTACGTATTCGGCGATTAAAGAATATGGCTATGGTTTTTTGAGCCTTTATTCGGATTCTACACATTGTGGGTGAAAAGAAGAGTATCGTCTGCGAATAAGGAGACTTGCGCATTAGGATTGATTGGGATATCGTTTGTATATATTGAGTAAAGCATTGAAAAGATGCAAGACCCTTGTGGTACTTCTGCTGTGATTGGTCTTGTATTGGATCAACCCTAACTTGAAAAGATATGTTTTGTAAAAACGAGTCAATAATTTTAGTTAGCTGAATTGGTATGCCGATCTGAAGGATTTTGTGTAGTAAACTACCGTGCCATACCCTGTAAAACGCCTTTTCAACGTCTAGGAAAATGGCAGCGGTGGTCTCATTTTGTTAGCATGGATTATTAGTTGATCTGTCAATTTGGTGAGTTGAAGGGTGGTTGAGTGCTGATTCCGGAAAGCAAATTGTTCTTGACGGATTGATGTACCGATGGCGGCATTTAGTTCTTGGAAAATGATACGTTCGAATAGTTCGGAGAGCGAATATAGCAGAGAGATGAGACGATAGTTAGAGGAAATATTCGGGTCTTTACCACGTTTTGGAATGGTGATAAGAGTAGCACATTTCCATGCAGTTGGGAAATATGCAGCACGAATGCAGCCGTTGATGATGTATGTAATGAGCAGGATGGTTTTATCCGGTAAGTATTTAAGTGTTGTATTTGATATAGAGTCTTCTCCTGGCGCCTTTTGTTTTGGTGAGTGTTTAATTAACTGTTGGATTGTACCCGGAGTTGTGAAATATTTGTAGGTGAAGGTTGATTCTGTAATAGTTTTAAGATTAGCATCGACAAGTGGAACGGCTGGACCAGGATCGGGGGAGAATTGACTTTGAAACGTTTCTAAAAATACTTCAGCCTTATTTGCAGCAGCGTATAAGGAGCCATTTACCCCATCTAGTGGATGGGATGCCGGTGTCTTGTTTAATAGTTTTTTGTTCAATTTGTATACGGAGTTTATGTCTGGGCTTAGTGAGTAAAGAAATTTATCCCATTCATCGTCACGGTGAGTTTTGAGAATCAATCGGATGAATGAGATTTTAGATTTGAGACGACGTTTGATAGCTGGATCGTGATAACGCTGCCATTCTCTATATAGACGGGTTTTTTCTGCTATTTCGATGGTAATTTTGGGTGGTAGGTGTTAAAGAGTCGGACGTTTGTTAATTTTGGATAAGCTATTTATGACTGCCGTTTGAATTTTAATGGTGAGATGATTTATTGCTTCGTCTATTTCTTGAATAGAGTTAATCTGAGATATATAGGTGTTTTCTGTGTTCATTAGGTTGTTAAATTTTTTCCAATTTATCCGTCGAGATATTTGAGGAGGCGAAGTAGTTATTGGTGAATCTGTGATATTAATGAGTACCGAGTTGTGGTCGGAGGAAAGTTCGTTGAGATAGAATATATAGGTTGAGAGAAGTGGTAGTTTGACGAGAGCAATATCTAAGACATCGGGTCGATGACTAGGGATATTTGGGAAGAATGTGGGGGCAGGTACCAGGAGCAATTACGGTATAGTCAGATTGAGGAATGTGGTTGTATAATGTATATCTATATATGTTTCCCGATGTATTTGTACATCGACTATTCCAAAATGGATGCTTGAAGTTTAGGTCTCCCGCTGCAATGAATCGATCGCAGCCGTTCGTCAATTTTTCGAGGTCGCTGAGTTTTAGGATACTGCCCGGATTTTTGTATATGGATGAGATACGCATTGTGTCTTGACCTATGGCGATCTCAATCGATGTAGAGTTCATTTTGATGTGTAGTGTAATTGGTTTGTGAATTATGCGGCTGTGGACAAATATTGCTGTACCGCCAGAAGCCGGCGAGACAGTTCGGGATGTATTATCGGTGCGGTAAGTGATGAGAATGGAGAGTTTGAGTGGAGTTTTCGGATTTAGTCTGGTTTCGCCCAATAGTATAATATCTGTTCTAGTTTTTAAGATTAAAGTGCGTAGTTCTAATAGTTTTTTGTTTATACCATTGGCGTTAAAGTGTAAGATTTGGAGTGGATGGTTATTCATTTTGGTTCTGGGGTGTGAGTAGGGTTATAAAATAACTTATTATCTTGATGGTAGCATCTTTAGAGTTTTCGGTGGTTTGAAGTGTTTGAAGTAATTCAATTAAAAGGGTGATCACTGTGTTGACTGCGATATGATTTAGGGAGAGGAGGGTTCTTGTGGTTTTGATTGTTTTGCTGTGATGTATGTGTAGGATTTGTCTGATTGAAGATTTTGTTGTTGAGTATGATCTGTTGGTAGTTCTGACGGGTATTTTGACAAGGTTTCCTTCCTTGGTTTTTGGTTGGTCGAATTTGTAGATAGTACCATTCACATCCGCGATATTTAGCGGTATGGTTTTCACCACAGTTTACGCAGGTGGGAGCTTGGTCTGATGTTTTTGGGCAGTCCTTGGCAAAGTGATCACCCGCGCATTTCACGCAGCGTGGAGAATGATTACAATTGCTAGAACCGTGGCCGAAGTGTTGTCATGTGTGGCATTGAGCAAGGCCTATCTTGCGGAATGTTTCGAAGCGTACAGACATGGAACATAAGTAATTTAAGTTGTAAATTTCTGCTGCTGATTGGTTTTTAGTGATAATGGCAAGGCATATGGGGATGGATTTAACATTTCCACCGAACCGCTTGATTAGCTTTACGTCGAACCCAAGTAGTTCTAACTCGCATTTAATTTCCTCTTCGGTGACGTCTGTTGGCACACCTCTTATAACTACCTTGAGGACACGGTCTTCAGGTAATGGGAAGGAATGGAAGTTAACTACGTTGTCGGTTAGATTTTTTTGAACGAATTGAAAACTAGTAATGGACAAGGTTTGAATTCTAACTGAGCCATCTGCTGCGAGTTTGGCTGTTAGGCCGTTTGTGGTTGCGTCTTCTGCGTGTAGGATTTTTGGTGCGATTTTACGCCAATCAGTTGTGACGAGAATGATGGGTGGTATTTTTTGCTTTTTTTCTGATGAATCGGAATTTATAAGATTGTCTTCATTTTGATTTTGGGTATGGTGATTTGGATTGGGCGTATTGATGATATTGTGCGTTGGTGTCGGAGATGTTTCAAGCTCCATGGAGGAGTTTTGAGATTCTAAGTCTGAAGATGATGACGGATTTTGGTTTTGTTTCTTGGTTTTATTGATTGGGGAACGGCTACATAATGTAGACGGTGAGTCATTATTTTGGATTTTGGTTGGACGGGCTATATCGGAATCGGCGCCGGGGAGCGGACCGTTCTTTTTTCATTTTTTTATCATGGTAGAAGGGAGCAGGATATCCACCGGTGCGATTTCTAAGGAAAGAGGTTGGCTTGTGGTTCGTAGTATGGGGGGTTGTGGAGGGAGCATGAGGGAGTTGCACCGAGCAGGTCTGCCCTGGGTGGGTCCTGCTACGGTGACGCACGATATACTCACGGTTCGGCCAGGGGCCGGCTGTGAAAAAGCACGATTTGCGTCCGCAATGGTCACGGTTGCCGGTATCACGGCGAAATAGGTACGAATCGCGGTTCCGGTGTCACGACGGTGCGGGTAGAGTTTGGATGTTTATTAGCGAGGTTGAAAACACATGTGTTGTTGTCACGGCTGTGCTGAACGGAATGTGGTGAAGAAGAATTCGAAAAATGGTAGCTATATTTATACTGGTTGGTCAGTATCTACTTGCTTTCTGGTTTGCTGGCGCTTCTGTTGCCTGCGATTGGCCGAGCTGTGCTTTCGAAGTGACCGAATTGTGATTGGTCGTGTTATGAAAAGCTAGTCGGTATGGTCGGACTATGACTATTGTTTATGATTGCAGTCTTGTATAGGTATTGGTGTTGGTGTTGGAGTTGGTGGCCCTGAAATGGCAGTTTTGGATTTGGAGTTGTGGTGTACCGTTACAAAATAAAATTATATTATATTATATTTCAATAATTCTTCAATAAATCAATTAATTTTTTCAATGGTTTAATTATGTTAACATAAATATATTTATACACTATACAGAATGTTCTAGGCTTTAATGGAAACATTTTGGAAATAAAATAATACTGTCAAAATGAATTTTAAAAAAAAACAGAATGACCCACTAAGGATTATTACTGGAAAAATCGAAAAATTACCTTTGAAAAGTACCAACTAGAACTAATTTTGTATCAAAAATAGCTCTTGTAACCCCAAAAATTTTACTACTCGAAATAGTGTATTTATATGAAAATAAATAATTCAATAAAAACATATTATGAAACTAATAGATTTTCCGCTCTGTTTAAAATATAAAACGATATAAATTATTATAAGACCAATATTTTCCTAACTACGCCCAGAATCTAAAATTTGAAATGTCAAAACAATATATTTCATAGAACTCAATTTTGAAATAGCTATTTTTTACTTAATTTTTCTATTAAATTTTAAAAACGAATTATGTGTGGAATTAGTTTGTGTACTAGTTTACTATAGAGTTGTTATAATGAAGTAAATAATTTGCATAATAGCAACATTTAATGTATTTGATAAAAATATAGTCTAATTGTAAAAATTATTATTTTTATCATTCATTTGACTTTCATTGCACATTTTTAGTTTTTATTTAATGTAAATCTATCATTTAAAATACTTATAATAAAATAACGATCCAATAATATATATTCAAATCACAAAAATTAGTAATTTTCAATATTCAAATGATGTTATATCTTTGTTTATAATTTTTTATTTCAAACTTTAAATTAAAGTAAATACAATTATTAGTTTTAATTAAATTTAATATAAATACCTTTATCATAAAATGCATATTTCAAAATGTCAATCGGACTTTTATCTTAATAAAAACAAAAATAAAAATAATATATTTAATAAATAAATTGATGTCTCAAATTGTAATGAAAGCATTCAGTAGCGAAGCGTGTATAAACTAAATAGGTAAACAAATTTTTAAAAAATCCGGTCAGTAGGGGGTGAAAGCACTTCGTTGGATACTGGAGGTGGATATGGATATATTGAATTTTAAAGCAATGATAAATCATTTCTTTCTAAAAAACCGATTCTGAGCGAAGCTTCGGTGGATATACTTGACAATTACTGTAAATTATATTAATAATATATATTAATATGATAATATTATATAATATAATGAACAAAAAAAGTTGAAAAAAATACAAAAATTATTTGTAAATAAAGGAATTCGAACCGAGGATCGAGCATATAGAAATATCGTTAGCCACTATTAGACGACTAGTGACTACTTAAATAGTGAAAATAGTAAAATCGCTGAATTTAAATTTGATATAACTTGAAAACCAAGTCCGATCGCCAAATTTTTACTCCACCGTTTTTTTTTTTTTTTTTGTTAAAAAAAAAATCGAATTCTCATGAATGAAATGTCTCAAAATTGAAAATTGCTACATATATATATATATGCCGAAAAATGGGTAAAAATTAATTAAAATTAAATTTTATAGGTCTATTATTTTCCCGAAATTCGAACACATTTCATACCAAAATAATATATATTATTATTGAAAAAAATTAAATGACTATTAAAAATTATTGTATCGACCGATTTTTAAATTTTTTTGTGTGTAGCTAGAATGACGTAATTTTAATACCGTATTAAATTTTCAAGTCTTAAAATCTAAAACTATGCCTATTATGAATTAAATGACTTAAAATTGAAAATTGCGAAATAGCTGGTTAGAAACCGATCTCTACCGACTCAACGAGGTGCAAAATTTTACAACGACAAAATATTAATAAATCGATAAATAGATAAAGACTAGAGTTGTTGTTATCTACAATCGTTACACTGTGTATTCCCAAACCCCGCGTATCCACCATACCACCACAGTACGACCACGTATAGTAATGAGAGGCAACTTCAGGCCGATGTATCAACGTCTATGATTACATAATTTTTGTAAGATTAGAAACAAATTACGCAGCAGATACGCAACGAGTTCAATAAAAAAAAAAATAATAATAACTTGAAATAAAATTATGTTTTCCATTGACATTTATACCAAATTCTTTATTTAAAAATTAAATATTCTATTAATAATTCTTAAAATATAAAATAGAGTAGACACTATCTCATTGTCTCTAATGACGCTTCGCCACTGAAAACATTTCAAATCTATCCTCACATTTAATGTTATTAATAAAATACCAAAATAATTTATAAATTGTATGAACATAGTAATAATTAATTATATATTTTTACGGATACGGAGTCACGGACATTACAGACTCTCTAAAGTACTTTTACCGCGGAGGTCAGCTATATATTTGAAATTATTCATACTAACAACAAGTATTAATAAATATTTATATAACACATATTATAATTTATTATATATTAATTAAATATAAAAATTAATTTAAATATATTATTATATGGACGATACTGATTACTTTAAAGGACAAAAATATATTAATAACCAATTATATTGGCAGTTATACATCCATTATTCCGCACTCCAGTGTCAAACTTACGCGTAATGTTTAATAAATATAAAAGTATGAAAAATGTTTACACGGAAAAGTATCAAGTTTTAATACCAACTATTTATGTCACTCACATGTGGCAGCTCGGACTGTCATTTCACAATAGATCAAATTTTAGTTGATCAAATAATACAAAACGAAAATCAAGCATTAAAAAAAACTTCTAAATGAATTTCAAGTAAAAAATTTACAGTTAGGTTCTTTTCGCACATACACGGTTTTCATACAGTTTCATTGCGATACGGTCCATTGGCAGAAGTGCTGGTGTAGTTACAGTTGAATTCTCTTTTTCTTATGGTTGGTTGTGTTAATGGACAAAAATAAAAAAATTGCACTTATGTTTTTACACAGACGTCATAGGTGTCGTATAAGAAATGTATGAGAAAGAACTTATTGGATCCATTCTTATCACTAAAAGGAAGGAATTAGGTGTCTTTTATAATAATAATAATCGATAAATTGAAAAATTTTAATGAATACAAGAACCGTTAAATAAATAAATTTAAATTAACTGTGCCAATTGTGTCATCTGTGTGTGAACGATATCGTAGTACACAGGACACTACTGTGCGATAATCTGCCGTAACGGCAATGGCACGGTCGTGATAACATGTAAAACTTTCCATAAACTGCAATACATCAGTGCAACCGTGACGAAACCGTATATGTATGAAAAGAGCCTAACAGAGTTAATTTTAAACAGGCTACACACGGTCTTATTTGTTTGGCCCCAACGTCGCCCTGACCAAATCAGGTATTACCTACACATGGTCTGGCTGAAGCTCAATCTCGTCTGGTGATTTTCTTATCTATTATTATTTAGCGCAGGAACGTTTTATGTATGTAACACGACCTGGCAAAATAAAAACAAACGAACTCCGGACGGGAGAAGTAGATATACAAATAAAAATACAGAAATTCGTTTTGAGCCCGAAGAGTGAAAGACGTTTATTACAAAAATTAAAAAAATTAAACGAATAAGACAAATTAACAAAAATGAGACACTAAGCGTGAATACAAATAAATGGCGGACACTTGTCCAAACCGTACGACGCTGTGGTAAAGGAACGGAAAAACGGTCGTGTTGTTCAGGCAGCGGTCGTAGGCGGAAAGAGAGAGTCGACCGGAGCGATCGGCCGCTTTGCCCCGACGAAGATAGAGATCGTTTGGAGGGGATGAGATCGAGTAGGTACAAGGAACATAAATATAAATACAAATAACTCACAACACAATAAATAATTATACATAACAAAAATGGTAACCCTGTTGGTGGTGTATCACTGTATCACCACAACTATTATTATTTCTTATCGTCTATAATAGCTCGGTATCGATTTATTATAGTTTTTGTAATAATTATTATAATATATTTTTTAATAATTTTTACTCGTCTATTTTTTTTTTTATATATATAAAGTATATGTATAAGTATATACATAATTCGTCATCATACTCCTGCTATTATCTAAAAAACTTTACGTTCTGTTATTACAGTCTGAGTCTCCATTAATTATTATTTAATATTATTATTATTTATTATTATATTTATTATTACTAATTACTAGTTATTTACGTATACATCACAGAGCAGTGCATAGATTTACATTTGTTAACCAACGGATGATAGTGTATCAACATTTCATGCTGTGCATAATAGCACAAACGTTTCTAAATTTATTGATAAGTGATAAATAAATATATTGAAAATTTGAAATAACAGCTAAATCAGGCTGACAACGCTACCACGTTCCAATTCGGTCAGGTAGTGGAGAGATTAGGTGACGCGGCCACCCTATAACACCCAACCGGATTTTAATCAGATGACACATCTACACACGACCTGATATTACACCTGATCTGACCGTCGGGCCGACCAAATCAGACCATGCCCGCTTTTGACATTCAAGTGAATAATATTTATAATACTAATAAAAAAAAACCTGAACAATACAGACTACAAAGGTACATGACAAAATGGGATCCTAGCCTAGTCTTCACCAGAATTCGTATTGTTAATTTGTTTTATCATTATCAATAAATTAATTATAATATGATTTATAGTTATAGACACTTACTGAAACCTTCTTTTGTCAATTGATCTAAAATGATATTTATACACCAAATATATGTATACAATAATTATTTAGATACTGTGTATAATTTTAAATAAATCATTTTGAATAGCATAATTTAATTCATTATGATATTTGTCAGAATACAAATAAATTATTATTTAAAAAAGTCCGGTTTAGTATGATACATTTGTTTGAAGTATTGAATTTAAAAGTTAAGATAAATCTTTTTTTTTTTTGATGAAACGATTCTGTGTGAAGCTACAGCGTAACTTTTTTTTTATACACTATAAGGCAGTGTATTAATTGATGAACGTTGAGCGGTAAACGGTGAGCGATATGTGTTAAATACTCGTTTACGTTCGTGAGCATTTAGCGGTGAGTGTTAACAAAATTAAATCAGACATACAAATTTTAATGGAAATGTTCACATTGGACCTGAACGTGAGCGGCATCAATAAGCGGTATATGATGCGATATTTTTATTTTAAGCTTACTTGTAAAATGAACAATGAGCCATGAGCATTGTAATGTATAAATTTACTTTACTTTGTGTGGCACTGGTTTTTTATCATATGGTTCCTCCATAGACACCTGTAGAAGAGAGGCAAAATAGGACATTTACCCCCTAGCACATTGGAGATACATAATGTCATATACCAACGATTTTTAGCTGATCTAAAAAAATTACTTTGTATCGCATATTGTATCAGTTAGGATAGTTAGATAATATTATAATATTCATTTTACATTTTCATCATCATGCATGTTTCACATCTGTCAGACATTCCGTGTACGGGCAAGTTTTCCACATATAAATGTATACGGTACACAGCGCCGCCACCGTTGTCCTAACCGACTTTGATTGAATTTATAGTGATGTGTATGTGTTATGTTATGTAAAACCTATTAAATTCAGGCAAGAACCGAGTGAAGCGAGATTCAAGTTCCTATAAATATCCGATAACAGTAAGTTTGATAGATTTTCAGATTACTTACTTATTTTGTCAACCTATTCCTTAGAAAAACTTTAGGGGTGAACAATAATTATCTTCTAAAATGCGAACGCCAGTTTCGGCCGTAGGCAGAATATTTTTAAAATTAATTAAACAATAATAGGGATTTCAACAATTGATTTTAAAATCAATAATATTATTTCCGATAAAATATATAAACCGAGATGTACGAATTGCAATTAAAAGCAATTTCTTTAATGAAGTGTTTAACTAAAAAAAAAGTTGCAATTATAAGGTGTCACACTCAAACCGAGTTACAAATTCAAGGTTTCGGACTCAAACGGTGTTGAATTTACAAGCAGTCTGTCTTAAAAACAGTTACACTTATAAAGAGTTGCACCCAGTAGGTGTTGCACTTAATATAATAATAATATAATAATAGTTCTATAAAAATTTTAAGTAACTTTATATTTATATATTCATAATAATACTTACAATTACAACCTAAAATTTTAAATAAAATATTTTTTAATATAACATAATACTGTGCTGTACTAAAAATAATTGACAAAATAATAATTTATAATCAATGGATATATATGTCGTATAAGTAGAATTTTAAATCTGAACTAGTTAAAGTTAGCCTAAAATTTTCATAGTCTTATTCGTGACTATAATGATTTTTCGGAACATTTACCGAAAAGTTCACTAGGCCATCTTTGGTTTCCACAATTTCAAGTTATTGAATCAAATGTTTTATTATACTGCTCTCTTTGTAGAAAGTACAGTAATTAATTACTGAATGGTAAAAATAAGATTATAACTTGTATATATAATTGTTAACTAGAAATCTCCAAAGTGATTTAGTACCTCAGTATTCGATTTTGAATTTTAGATACCCATGTATTTACAAATTTATAATATATTTATAATAGAGTAACACAACATTTTATCAAGTTATAATGTATCTAAGTATAATAATTTTAAATTTTAAATCACGCAACACAATTTCTTGTACTTATCAAGTTACAAATATTTTAGAAATATGAAACAAAAAAAAGCTATAAATAACAACATTATCTAGACGTGCTATACGAAGCCCTTTCTTGATATACATATTTTATTTCAAGATTAATAGTTATTTCATAATTATTAATCTTGAAATAAAAATGAATAGTAATTATTATAATAATTATAATTAATTTTTAACAATTCATAAAACCAATTTAAATAAACATAACAAAACACAGCTATGTAGGGCACCTGATAATGTTATTTTTATAACTTATATTTTGTTTCATTTTTCTACAATGTTCTCAAGTTGATATGAAGGTATCGACCATTTCAAATTCAACTGTTGAATTTAATTTTTCTTAAAATTTGCTTTGAACAGCCTGTATATTTTTAAAGATTCATTAAAACTAGTCGCTCTGGCATTCACTTAAGATGGTACTGGGCCCACAATTAGTATATCTTCTATCTAATGGGCAATATAGACAAAAATATTCTTCTGAATATTAGAATTATTATAATTAGGTTAAATATATAGTTTGAACATCTTACACCAAATTTAAATACCTACTGGAACATTTTCGAGACTTACACAGAATTTTTTTTGAAAAATATTACCTGAATATAGTGTTTTTATTTTTTTATTTTTTTTTAACTAGTAACTTATTTGTTACACAATATTTAATATTATGTATTTTATAATATATATATTATATTTTTTTTTTTAAAGCACCGAAGTTCCCTCAAAAATATTTCGTTATTTAAATTTGTAATAAAATCTGTAGTAAGTGCTTCAACTCTAAATTAAACTCCAAAAATAAACTAAACGTGACGATTAAAATTTTAAATAGTCACATTTGTCCTTTATTTTCTATCTGACAGACAGATACAGCAAATGCAGGTTTAAACAAATTATTTTATTATCCTTTTAAATTGAACTAAGGCCAAAACAAATATATATATATATATATATATATATATATATATATGTATATTTTATTTATTTTATAAACTGATTTTGTTATCCATTTTGCAAAATAATAATAAGCATCTGGTGTTATTTATTATGTTCTAACCCCTTGCTAAGTATGAAGGGAACTTATATTAATAACATGATTATCTACCAAAATTAATTTGTATAAAATAATTTATTGACACGATACCTTGTACACCATGCATTATACAATTTAGAATGCTTAATATAGGTATAATAATTTTGGCATGAATAAACAAATATGTGTTTCCAGTTACGAAATTATCTAAAACTATATTCTATTATATCAGAAATCATTTGAAAAACTGCTAAAATAATATTAAAAATTGAAATATATGGTGAGTGTCTCTAAATTAAATATATGTATACACTGTATAAACAAGATATTTTATTAAAATAAACTGATAATACTGTAGTAAAACGAAAATAAAATAACATAATAACGGTATATTTTATAAGACACCCATCTTGTAGTATGTATGCAAATTAAGAGGAAAATGCGCACCTACCAAGTTAGACACCTATTTTAGATGCCTATCTCAGATACTTAACTTATATACCTATTTTATAATTTAATGAAAAATAGGGTATAAAAATGGAGAAAGATAGTGGCGTATTTATTATTGAAATGTGGTCAATTATATAATAAGTTATGTCATTTACGTATATTTTTGCATTACGACAGTTTTAGTAGTAGAATAGTTATTACTTACTTACCTTGTATAGTAGAAGATGGTTTGACGTTCGTAAGTTAAGAGCACGTTCAATTTAATTTAATTTACACTTTGGAGGGTCGTGAAGTTAGTAAATTGTCACTACCGCATACACATGTATATATGATATTATACGATATTATACGATATAATACTCCTCCCAATCGAGGATGCGTAACACGAGGAGAAGGGCCAAACCTTTAAGGTATCCCCACAGTCGATCTCAAGCGCACCACAGATCAGATTGAAGTATGTGTTAATTTAATTAAATAGGTATTGGGGATGTGTACATATATAATAATGATTGTATTGATTTTAATCGGAGATACGCAAATCGAGGAGAAGAACCTTCAAGGTATCCCCACAGTCGATCTCAAGCGCACCTTAGACCAAACCGAAATACAAGTTAAGTTAAATAGATAAATATTATGGATATAAATGTATTTAGGAATATGCTTTAGGTGATGTTTAGAAAGAAATACCATATGAAAATAAGTTGAAAAAATATGTAAGCAGCTTAGTAATGGCAACACACCGATTAATTAATGGATAAAAGAGAGAATAATAGAGAGACGGGCTCAACGCTTGTTATAATACGAACTGTAGCGTCGATTATAACATGCGTGAAATTCACCTGTCATGATATCGATATATCATATAATATTATATAAAAGAAAAAACTAATCTAAAAATAAGTATACTCCATTATTATATCAAATTATAAAATTAATTGCACATAATTATATAATCATATCTCATTAAATAATTAAAGGAATATCTTAAAATTATTATATAAAGTATGATGTAAGAATATTTATTAGGGTATAAATGTATCATACACACTAATAAGAAATAGCTTAGAATAAATTAATTATTTAAATACTTTTGTAATTTGGAATATATAATTAAATTCTTGTCGACAATAAACTATGACCCGACTAGA
>JAIPRL010008918.1:0-19023 GCA_025469235.1 Pemphigus obesinymphae | reverse complement strand
GTGATTTATTACTTTATTGATATATTTTATTTGTACCAGCAATACAAGAAATCTTAATTACCTACCTACCGGAGTTACCATTTTTACTAGTTTTAAGTCACCTGTCCTATAGTTTAAGTATACTTACACACCCACACATATACACACTGTAAACACGCTCATATTTACATAAGCCCTAGTTTTCCTCGGCGACCCCGGTTAGGAACTCTAGGGTTCTATTCACGCACATACACACTGTGTGGCCGACTGTTCAAATAACGTGTTAGGTAGTGCTCGAAAAGCAAAGGTGTCCGGGGTGCGCGTGATACTATTTCATGCTCCCGGCCCAAACAATTTACATATTTAAATTTTATTGTAAAATTCAAACATTTTTAATTTCTATTAATTTGACGTTATTACCGTCCAAATAAATAAATATACTTATTATTATATAGGTAGATAGTAGATACTATAGGTACCTACTTATATATGTAGTTTATTTAATATTTATTTTAGTTTATTCAATCCATATCTAATTATCAATATAATTCGTTTTTTTGAGGATTTTTGAAATTCTGAATCAATATTTAATTTAATAATAATTGACGTTTTGATAGAAAAAAAAAAGAGAAAATAATAATAAAAGATATATAGTTATTTATTTTTAAATTGTATTGTTCCCTTTGTTTTTGATTACATAAAATGTTATAGGAATTGTACCAGTTTCAAGACAATATTTTCGATTATGTAAATAGAAAAAAATATCACATAGGTACCTAGTTAAATTTTTTATTCCAATTCAATGCCCACTACTTATATAGATACATAATTATATATTTTGTGTAAAATAACAAAGCACTAAAATATTCGGTCTATTGTAATATTACTTATTATATACTCGTACTTATTACCATTTCAATCAAAATTACCATTATTTTAATTATAATTTTTTTTTATATTTCTTAGATATCTTTCTTGGCTATTATTTATAATAATCTAAATTCTTCACTATGGCACCAAAATTGTCTGGTGCAGCTTTTAAATTTTTAAATAAATAAAGGAAAAGAAAAAAGAAACTAATCTTTCACTTTCAAAAAATTTGAAATCTTAGTTAACAAAAAACCTAGATAATTCATCTACATCGGCATATAATTATTCAAATGTACCAGAACTTGAAGTAGGACAAGTTCAATTAAATTCTGACCATTCTCATACAATAGAAAAAGATCAAAGTACAATTTGAACAAATAGGTAAAGGAAACTTGAATTTAGAGATAATAGAAGCTGAAAATAAAACGTGTAACAAGAAGTTCTAAATTTTCCACTTGAACAATACAAAGATAGCATAACTTTACAATCTTCAACTGAAATGAGTGAAATTGTATCACAACCTACTCTTATTTCACCCCAACATAGAGACATTAAAATGTCTGAGAATTTCAATTATAGTGATCCAGTAACTTAAACATTGATTAATGATTCATTTTGGTCATTTATAATAGAACACGGTCCGATGTTAAAGAATTATAAAAATTATAATTTTCCACGTGATGAAACGGATAGACATTTTCATGAAAAATGGTTATTTTGAATTACACCTAACGGCGAAGAAATTAGGCGTCATTTGTTACTTTATAGTAAACAAAAAATGTGTTATTTTGTTTTCCATGTGTCCTGTTTTTTACAGACAAAATACAAAAATTTTCAAGTATTTCATTAGGTTTTAATAATTGGAAAAAATTAAATCCAAAAATCTCTGATCATGAAAACAGTCCTTCTTATAAAGAATGTGTAATAAAATGGAAAGAATTAGAAAAAAAACTTCGGGAGAATAAGACGATTGATTACACTTTACAGAATTCAATAAAAACCGAAAAAGAAAAATGGAGATTTATTTTGAAAATCTTATTTGACGTAGTTTTATTTTGCGCTAAGAATAATTCAGCTCTTAGAGGAACTACTGAAAAAATTGGGGAACCTAATTGTGGTGTATTTTTGAGTGTAATTGAACTGTTAAGTCATTATATTCCTTTATTAGCAAAGCACATTGAAGAAGTGAACTCTAAAAATAACATTATTAGCTATTTTTCACCACAAATTCAAAACGAAATGCAAGCTAACGATTTAGCTAAGTATGTACCATGCGCTGCACATAGTTTGAATTTAGTCGAAAATGTTGCCGCTAGAATATCTTCGCGAATGATAACATTCTTTGATACAGTTCAGAAGATCTTTAACTTTTTTTCATCCTCTACTAGTAAATGGAAAATTTTAATGGAAACTATAAATATATCTTTAAAATGTACTAGTTTCACTCGGTGGTCTGCAAAACAAGATGTGGTATCAGCACTTAAACGTAATATGGAAAATGTATATCTTGTTTTAAAAAATATGTCAGAAAACCAATCATTACCTAAAGAGAGTATTAAAGGAGCAATAGATCTTTTGAAACACATTGATTTTAATTTTTTTTTTTTTTGCTTACTACATGTATGGGATGACGTACTAAAAACAATTAATCGCGTTAACATAGCATTACAAAATAAAAATTTAACCATTGATAGTGCAACAAAAATAATCAAAGGTTTAATTGTATCCATTCAATTAATGCAAAATGAAGGAATTGAGAAGTGTATTGAATATGGACAAGTATTGGCTAATATTCTATGTATAAGAGCAAATTTTCTTAGTAAGCGAAAGTGGAAAGTGAAAAGATTAGACTCTGAATTAGCTGATGATGATATGCAACTATTATCTCAAGATAATATATTTAAAAAATATATTTTTCTAATTTATGATCAAATTCTTATAGAATTAGAGGATCGATATCAAACAATGTCTGAAATTGCCAACGATTTTGGATTTTTGTGTGTTAGTAGCTTTATGGATAATTCTATGGATTACATACAAAAATGTTCATCTGATTTATCTTTTAAATATGAATCTGATATGAATACTTTTGATTTTAGCTCCGAAATAAAAGATTTCAAATCTCAAGCACTTTCTCTTTTACCCGACTTGAGTACTCCTTTACACCTTTAGAATTACTTCAATTAATTAACACATATAATTTACGCGCTGAATATCCAAATGAAGAAATAGCTTTACGTTATTTTTTACATTCCCAATAACTGTGGCGATGTGTGAAAGTTCGTTTAGTAAATTGAAGTTAATAAAAAACTATTTAAGATCGTCAATGGAACAAGAACGTATATCTGATTTAGCAATATTATCTATAGAACATTCATTGGAAAATACATTAGATACAAACGAACTTATAGACAAATTCGCTGAACAAAAAGCCAGAAAAATTATAATTTAATTTAAAACATTTTGTGTACTTATTTATTTAGTTATAACACTTTTGTTAATGATTTATGTTTAATTTTTAAATACAGTATTATTTGGTATTATTTAATTTGCTGTATTATTACTTTTGATTATTTTCAACAAACATTTATTTACTTAACTTTCCGATTTGAATATATTGGGGGGGAGGGGGTTCTAAAATGAAATTAATTTAAGGTACAAATCACATAACTAGTTATAGTCCACAATTATTTATAAATAAGGAAATAGAGATATTGATTGAAGAAATCAGTTCAGCGTATTTAAAGTTACTATATAGGATACAATACAAATGTAATACATTATTAAATAAAACTAATAGGTACTCTATTAGTTCTGTGTTAAAACAAAAAGGGCGCAATTTTAAGTTTTGCCCCGGGCGCAATATTCAGTTGTTACGGCCCTGAACATGAGCAGGCAACATAAAATCGCCCATGGATAAAACAGGAAGTTGTCAAATCGAGACCTGTGATTTTCAGTGTTTGTCTTTTTATGTTATTACTTAAATACTTAATAATTTAATACTTAAATAATTATTACTCTTAATCTAGTGCCATTGCAAAATTTCGGTGCATTTAAATTTTCCATAAGAATTATAGGAGCGCCAATTTTTAAATCAAATTTATATGGTAGAAGTCCTGATAGATTTAAAGAATTCAAGAACTTAATTGTCATATCAATAGCGTTATCTTGATCAGTGAGACTATCAAAAGACAGAGAAATTTGCTGATGCGTGTGTGTGTATATATTATTTATTATTATTATTATTATAGGTATACAATTTACAAGTTTATTTTAATTAATAGATAACTCAATTGTTTATTAATCTAGATAAATAAACCTATTGCGATATACCTATAACCTTCTCCGTAATATAATCTTCCATTTAAAAAAAATTAAGATAATCGGTTGAGTAGAGAACATTAGCTTCAAAAGTTTCAATTTTCGATTTTATATATTAAGATTAATAATATATACATATTACATATACATATATATATATATATATGTGTGTGTGTGTGTGTGTATATTATATATATATGAAAAAGTATACGATAAAAATAATATTTGTGTTGTTTGATTCAAAAAGTGAAATTTAATTTATAATTTTTAAATAATCATATATTTTGTGTGTATAGCGTAATATAAAATGGAAATGTGAAAAACTGTTATAAAAATTATAATATAGATAATAGTATTATTAACCAAACGAACTGCAACTTCCTCGCCTCTTTAGAGTTATTGAATCTTCTACGCAAGATGCGATAAACAAATCGGTGTATTGAGGAAGAAAAACTTTTATATTGCCACAAAATTACCATGAGTATTGTATGAGCGTAGGCCGATAATACGCTCGCCCGGACACCAAAAATACTTCGCGCGCGCCTATTGCATACTTATAAACTATAGAAAAAGGGGTAAATTAAATATTAAATAATAAGAACAGTTTTGGTAACTAATATTGCTGTATAATAATTCAATTAAAGACAAAAAAAGAATAATAAATCACAGCAACACAAATAAATAAATATCAAAAAAGGTAATAGTAAATTCAGCCTTTCTGGCTTAACAATAATAATATGGTAGATGATAAATAAATAAATAAAAAAAAAAAAAACTCACAAAATTTGTCGGTGTCAAGACTGGCCAACTGCACACCTGTACCTAATTCTAAATAAAATTCACACACACCCACACACACACGAAATATAATTTTTGTTACAAAGAAATAATAGCGGAGGGGATTAGGGCATACTTATAATATAATATAATAAAAAAAAACACAATTGTTTAGCGATTCGCACCTGCAATAGTTTTTTTTTAATGATAAAACCACAGCCGTGATTTGCACGGCAGACGTATAACGATCAAGTGTATAAGACGTTGATCACAACAGGACTGAATTTCAAGACAATAATATAATTCACAAAAACAATTACTTAAAGATATTTAATTTGTGTTTATGTGTATGTCTGTGTGTGTAATCGACCGGTGATAATATTATTGTGATTAGGTCACTGGTTTAATTATGCGGTAGTCGTCGTTTCGGCGCATTAGACAGCCGGTCTATCTTCGGCGTCAACAATATACTCAAGGCAATTTGTAAATTGTATTTACCATTAATGTTTGTCAAAATATTCGTTCAATAAACAAACAATTTTGTTTAGTCAATTAAAAAAAAAAATATCTTAAAACGCGTCCATACTGACGTTCGTATGAATGAACGCAACGAATGTTTGACGAACAATAAAATATGCTTGGCGAAAGTTTGCTTAATGTGGACGCAGCTTTAAGAAAACTGCTAAAAAAGTAAAAAAAATACTTCTTTAAAATACCAATTAGGGATGTAAAATGAATATTCGATTAGAAAGTTTTTACCCAATATAGTGTACATTTATAGAGAAAAAACTAATTCGAAGTGTATGTTGAACGCAGTTCCTCTCCATGATACCATAGTATACATAAATGGGAGGAGTTATAATACATTAATCTTTGGTCACATGCGTGGGGTAGATAGAAACCCCCGTTATGTATAATTATAATAGAAATCCATAAAGATGCAACTTGGCGTATAAATATTAATTATCAACTACAATCCAGTATTTAAAATTTTTTTGTCTATTTTTGGCAAAATTTTTACCATACACGTGTAATTGTGTATCGATTAAAAACGTGACGTATTGTGCATACATACAAATCAGGGATGGCGCTACCTTTTGCGAGGCTCTGGGCAAAATGCATTAATTACATCTATGATGTTCATTGGAAATAAAAATTAGAATTAGCAAATATACATTTTCAACTTTTTAATGATTACTTTTAAATGTATTACACACTTGTCTACTTAAAAATATACTAACGTATACAAAAAACAAAGGTTACAAATGTTCTGTAATTTTATCGAAAGTTATTAAATTACTATAAATTTTCAAATTTGGTCATTATTAATTATATATTATCTAGTAAATTTAATATAATAATAATACATTTAAACAATTAGAAATTAAAACAATAAAAACACAAAATTAATATTGAATATTTAAAAAATTTTTCTTGACTTTTTGGACGCAAAAAATTCTATTACGTTTTTAAATTCCAATGTATTTACTGTTTCGTTTTCTATTGCAATCGTAGCCAATTCAGTCAATTGTTTTTGAGATATTGTGTTTCTAAGGTAATTTTTTATTATTTTGAACTTCGAGAAACTCCTTTCTGCTGTCGCTGAGGTTATTGGTTTAGTTAACCAAATTCGGAGTAAAATTACTATATTAGGAAAAACAGTAAAAGTACCAGATATTATTTTAAAAAAACTGAATGTTCTTATAGGTGTAGAATCTTTTTCATTGTATAGCGAAAAACTAGTAACTCTTCATATAATTCAGAAGCAACTATATCATATAAATCTCCACTACTCAAATAATTTTGAAAATCTAAACAATTCTTCATAAGTTATTTTTCTGATCAATATTGTATAAAAAAAGAAATTTGTTGTTATAAATTTGAAACTGATTAAATCGTTAAATAAATGACGCTATAGCTTCATTAATTTTAAAACATTAAAATTAAATGTTCGGAAATTGTTTTCTGAATCATTATTTGTTTCATGAGAATTTTCATAATCAAATTGTTTTTTTGTTTGCAAAGACACTTCTTTTTAAATATTTTATCAATATTCATGATATCTGCTATTTTATTAGCTTTAATTTTTGAAGATTCAAAACCATTAATTTGAAATGATTTTAAAAATTTTAAAAGACCATTTAAAATATTGCTACACTTATTCAAAATATTATTGTTTTGTAATGATTTGCTTACAGTATTTACGTCGACTAATATTTCATATCAAATGATCAAACTAAGAATAAATTCATAATCTTCTAGTTCATTTGTAGCTAATAATTGAGTTTCGCTTTTCGTTTTTTGATCTGAAATTTTAATCAGCCAGTTCTTCTAATGCTCTAATAAGTTCGGGTACTTGGTAACTTATAGCTCTGATACTGTTGACTTTACATTTCCATCTAGTTTCTAAAAGTGGTTTTAGTGTTAAGAATGTACAATGTTTTTTTTTTTTCAATATCCTAGCATTTTGTAAAAGATGCAAACAATTAATAAATTCTTTGTATGGTGCCAAAAAACCCAACCGCTACGATGGAAGTCTTCGCTATATCACCCAATAAAAATTTAAATTATAACATGCATATGGTGAATAAAATGCTCTACAATTTTTTCTATAATTCTGGATTAAACCCCTTTGTACTGGCCTTTTATATTGGTACCATTGTCATAAGCTTGTCCACGACAATCTTTTAGATCTATACCTATACTATTTAATTTGTCCAATAAAATATTCTTTAACTTGTTCAAAGATAGAATTATTTCTTTATGAGAAGATGAAATTTCGTGCTGTTTCAATTTTAATGCTATATGTTTCCAAGCTGAGGTGCCATTATTAGTTAAACTACCAGGGTTCGGAATTTTTAATTGTGATCTAAAAAGTTTGCGAACAAAACAATAAACTCAATCACATGATTTTGAATACAACAGTCAATTTGTTGCTATTTTTAACCATTTTTCATTGTTCTATAAAACATTTTCCTATTTTGTTAATTTTTCAGATGATTTCCGTAAAATAGGATTTTTTTAGATTTACTAAGAATAATTTTAACTCTCATATCATGAGTTAATGACTGTGGCCACTGCACTGTATCACTAAAATCTATCAATGCTTCTTTGATTTCGTTCACTATTTTATTATTAATTGTTAAGCTACTATCTTTTTCGACTACCTCAATACCATTTGGAGTCACAAATTCTTTGGAACTACAAAGTTGCTCTATATCACTTTCCAATATTAACTCTTCTTTATAATTTTTAATTTCATTCTGGACTTCAGCTACTCACTTTGGAATATTTGGAGAAAAAACAAATTTGTCTAAGACACCACGTTGATTTTTTAGATTATTTTCAAGTTTTTATTTTTTCTTTTGTTTTCGGTAGCCTGACTCAAATTTGCGATACTTATCTCGCTGCCGACCATTCATTTTGAAAAAAATCACCATTCCTAATTTACGACTTAAAAATTGTATACTATATATATTGATAAATTATGATGTTATTATACAACACACAGATCAAGATATTTTGTTTGTACACTCTCAGAAGGTATTTAAAATCATTAAACTAGGTATTTGATTATAAAGTATAACTATTCAATATTTTAACAATATTATTACCTGGAGAAATAAATTGTAATTTTCAAACTCCTCTTCAATCAGCTTAGATGACAGTCGAAAAATAATTGAGAATCTTCAACTTCAAATGTTATCGTTACTCGTTCGCACACACATTCTTAAAATAAGTACGTTAACTTGTACGTTTAGTTATCGTAGTATAGCTGGCATATTATGTAATCACTAATCAGACGTGGTGACGACTGACGATGTGTTAGAATATTCTCGTGATATTGGATAATGACTAATTAATGACTAATAAAATTAATTTAAGATAATCTTTCTAGGAAATGACCGTGTGGTGTACAATAATAATCGATGTTAGTGCATACATATTTAATATAATATAATGTTGTTTTGTTTCATTACAAGATTACCATACAAAATATTTTTGAATGTACATTTTAAGCGCAAGGCCCTGGACAAATGTCCCCTTTTGCCCCCCCCCCCTTATAATCGGCTCTGATACAAATTACTATTAAATATCAACTTACTTGATACCAGATTCTAGGAATCAAAAATAAAGACGTTTATAAAAATCTAAAACTAGTTGTATTACGCATGCACACATTTAAAGAGTTAACAGTATTGAAATATTTCCTAAAACGTGTATGTCCTCTGTATATATGATCTTTTAGTTTTTACCCATAAATACTATTCAAATTCAAGGTAATCAGGATTCTATATGGATCAAAATGGTATTACCCAACAGTATATAGGTGATAAACTAGAACCTGATTTTGAATGCAAAATTCATTTTTGGAAGTGTTCTAAAATAATGATTTCTACTGTTTTCATTATTAAAATTCGATTCTTGTAACTTAGAATTTGATATTAGAACAGTATTTTGCTTTTTTGTATTTTTCTTCAACTGTTGTTATAATGTACTTGAAAACGTAGTACATAAAATGTACTAAAAAAAAAACAATCTTGATCTCAAAGTTCGGTAACAACTCGATTTATTGTATTCATTGTTCCTCATACGACATTAAACTATTAGGTTTATTTATTTATTCGAGTTGAATTTTCTCGGTATGATTTCTATTTCGATGAATGTTTCATAATAAATTTCTACGCAAGTAGATACGTAACACATTTGAATTTGGTAGTTAGCACTATTGCTTATTTTTGTACCCAACTTAGATAATATTATTTAATTATAAAACTCCAATCAAAGGAAAGAAATGAATAGTTTTGTCACGAGCATTCACAGACATTCTTGGCAAGAGGTTCTGGATTTTTCAAATCCCAAACTAATATAATTTATTTAAAAATCAAATTTTCAAATTTTTATAAAATTACGTTTATTTTAGACTTTACACAAACGGTAAAAATGTATTGAACATTCAAACATGCATCAATTATATTATTTATTAAAATGTAAGTATTTAAAAGTATTAAACATACATCAATGTATGTATGATATATTAACTAATAATTAACTATAGAGATAACACCGATTGAAAACAAACTACATATTTATGCATTCGTTTTACTAAGGTGTGGTAATATATCTTTGTCTTCCAGAATCATGAAAGGTAATAATTCACTATAAAATGTTTGAAGTAATATACACGATGGTAAATCCCAGCACTTGTCGAAAGATTTTTTCTGAAAATTATCAAACGATCAAAAATAATAAAAATTTCATACACGTGAAATAGGAAGATCAAATATTTTAATGACCATTCCAAAAAATGTATTTGGTCAACGTACGGAAAATCCTGAAATTCGTTGGACATTAAAAAATTGTATCTATTATTTAAATTTTTTTCCTCGAAAATGACAATGTTACAAAATAGATGCTTAAAAATAATCTAACAATTCAATAACTACTAAACATTTTGGCATTTATTGTAAAAGTCCGGATATTTGTTTAGCTATTACTTATTTTACGACATTCTTAAAACTACTTGATAAATAACAAATCATTGTTTAGATAATAGTTCCCAACAGAAGAATAAATTGTTATATATTTGTTTTTCATCATAGTACATTTTTAAAGAATCGTATAAATAAACAAATGTCTAATAAATGATAGACCCTTACCAAAAAATATACGAATAATATCAAGTCTCACAAGTTCGAGGACTAATAAAATATATTGGACTGTAGTTTTAATATTTATCAAATTTTGTTGTTGACATTTTTACGGATACAGGATGTGGAAGTTGGTCCATTGTACCTTTAGTTCTCGGACAAGATGTTGTATTATAATTATTTAAATTATTATTTTTATTTATAGTTCACCATGATAATTTGTTATTTTTTATAATTTATTATTTCCCTTAGATTTATAAAAGTTGCTCATTGTAATAAGTAGTTGTTTTTTACAACAATGTAAAGTAAACTTAAATAGTCTTTTTTTAAGAAAACTAATGTGAAAATTTTAAAATGATCTCTACAAGGTATCAAATTTTTGTAGAAAAAATTTGCTATAAAAAAATCTATCTACTCAAAAACACCTGTTTATAATCTTTTATCTAAAAAAAATGTAGGTATACAATTATAACAAAAGTTTTGAAAAAAATCCTACCAGTCAAGGATTAAATTGTTGGACTATTTTTAAGCATAATTCACGTCATTTTGATGATAGTTGAAGTATATTTAACGACGTCAAATTTAAAAAGTCAATAAAAAATAAAACCATGATTGTCGAAAATGATCAAATCTATTGTCAATAAAATAAATCTTAAATATGTAAATACATTAAAAATAAAGAGCTGTCCAAATCCCGATGGAAAAAGTAAATCCATTGTTCCTTTCGGTCCTCTTTTACAGGATATTATTATTAAATTTCGATATTTACCCACACAGCATTGTGTCTTGATTTCTTAAATCAGAAAAATATAAAACTCCAAAATTTAAAAAAAAAATGGAATAGGAATGCCCCCTGGATGACATTATGTCGATATGCTGCTCTATCGTGGCCGAGGAAATAGGAAACTGCACCGTCACAAGTTGATATAAGACTTTCAGTTTACTCGTATTTAACAAAAATTATTTTGAAAATTGTAAAAAATGTTCAAAAGATTATTTTGAGAATATTTTCCATTAATCATAATAAAATATTTACTCAATACTTTTTTTAAAGTATTTTCTTATAGTCGTTAGAAAATATTAAAAAAATATTATCATAGTTCAAATACTGTGTGGTTAATAACATCTTTTACCAATTTCATTTTTTCGATCACTGATAAGTCATATAGTTATCAATAGTTTTTACATGTTGCGCGTAATCCCAAACTTCCTCGTGCATATTAAATAGTGCGTTCTCCATCTTTATAATATAATGACCAAATGTAGTTATAGCAATCTGCATGTCATTCAATTCCATCTGCGACACGTTTATGTCATTATTCAACGCTTGCAACTCGCGTTCAGTACTGTCGATAGTGACACTTAACTCCAGTGCCCGACTCGTGTTATCCTCTTTTTTTTTTAATTTATTTTGCAAGTATTTCACGTTCTCTTGTATTTCATCCAGTTCTTTTTTCAGATCATTTATTTGCTGTAGTGTAATATCGTATGAACAGAGACCATTAGTGTTTGATATTTGAGCAAAAATATTTTGTAATTTTAGTATATTGTAATACGTCTAAATAGTATAGATTTCGAAGAAGGCATGTAGAGATTTAGAGAAAGTTAGTTGAATGGAAGTATAATATAGTTAAACATCGATTATTATTCATTTTTACAATTATTATTACAAGAACAATACCTTAAAATTGGACTAATAAGGTAAATTTTAGATGGGATTCTAAAAACTTGAACTCCTCAACCTTAATCTTAATAGAATGAAAATGATTTTAAATTGTTAGGTGCCATTATATATTTGTAATGAATATAGTATTTAGTGTTTTGTGTATTTTATTAAGATGGGGGAGGGGGTGCAACAACATGGATTTCTTTTTGAATCCATGAAGTATTTAATCAAGTAATAAAGTAATTACATAGTAAACAAAATTTATTCATAGCTACATCATATTATGAGGATTATTGTTATTATTATATCGATTCCGCCAACAATATTTTTCTTCCTACAGGAAGATTTAAAATAACCCATGGATTCCGCAAGTATTTTTTTCCACTACAAAATATGAGTTTTTAAGTAAGCTTATGCGTATTTGAAATTACATGTTACCTAACAAAATTTTGGAATTCAATTTAACTTATTCTTAAGAGGATGCTACACAAGTGATTTTTAGTATCTTATATAAATATGCTCACTAATGTTGCAAAAGATTTTGGTCAAAGTAAATTTAGAGCCAAATCATCTATAATAAAAGTTAAAGAAAACAACATTGTTGAGTGCCCCACGGAGCTGTTTTTCGAAAAAAGAATTTTAATTATTTAATTATGCTAAAAAAAGTTGTACGCATAAGCAATATATTTCACGTCATATTTGGAACAATGAAAAAAAGCTCAGAGGTGTAATATTGTTTTCTTTAATTTTAATATGTTTTATAGTTCTAAAATCAATTTGGAATCATATATTTAAGTAACAATGTAATAATAATGTATTTAAGTAGACATAATTATTTAACAAATACGATGATTACATAATAATAAAAAATAGTATCGCCATAGGGCTATTTTTAAAATAGATACTTCTAAAATATATTGAAATATTTATAAATAACAATATATTTTTTTTTTTTAATTTCATTAAAAATTGCCAACATAAGGGGTTTTCCTTAAAAATTGGGTGTATATCAGCGTTCTCTTAAATCATTTTGTTGTTTTCAAAAAGTAATTTTAATTATTGTAACACGTTATTTAAAAACTACTTTGAAAATAAAATAGAAGTACATAATAATTGTATTTACTAAAAATTCATAATGTAGGTTTTACTTGTTTGTGAGTATTTTTAATAATATTAATATTTCATAGATTTCAAAACTTTATATTATACTTTAAAAAAACCATTTTACAGATACTTATAATGAAAAGCTTATATTGTAATTTATTGATATTCGAAAATTATTTAGGAAAACATATTTACCTGCCTTATTTTTATGACCTGTTAAAAACGAAAACGTTCTATTTAATAGTATTAATATAATCTTAATAAAACTATATATAAATAATATACAAATTTCAACCTTGAATAAAAAATTTATATAGAATACACTTTCATTCTGTTCTTATATTCACTTTTATTCTTAGTGATAGTTGGTTCTTACAAAAATATAAACTTACTTTTTCTTTGTCCGTGTATGTTTCATTAATTGATTTGATATTTTCTCTTTGTTTTTTCATTAAGCTAATATTATTTCTCACTTCTGATTTCATAGCGATAAATCGTTTTTCAATATTTGCATTCCATTCTTTAGTTCTATTTAACTGCAAAAAGCATCACAATTTGAATAATAAAATGTATCATGTTACGTCAAGTTTAAATAAATATACCATCTCTTTAACATCGTGGATATCATTAGAATTCACTGCAGGATACAAAATTGATTGTTTTTTTAAATGTACTACAAAGTCAAAAAATCGTTTAAACATCTCTTTTTGAATGCTAAAGTTATAAAACAATATAATATTATATTTCTATTGGTTTTATATACAGCAAGCATATTATAATAATTAAAGAATACGTGTTCAGAATACGTAAAAACATCAATATATTATGTATATACAATAAAAAATATTTTTATATAAATATTTGCATTTAAAAACCAGGATAAAATTATTGAAAAAATTCGAGTTGAAATATATATGAGATATATAATAATAATTGATAAAATCAGAAAATACTTATTATCTTTTGATAATATTAATTCAAATTTCAAATTTTCAATACATGTATAAAATTTTGTATTTGCGTAAAACGTACTGGAATAAACCGTCTTGGCTGACCTATCATTCAGTAGTTGGAACATAAAAATGGGCTTAAAACCTTTTTAAGAACCCGGTTGATCTGGAAAACTTATTGAACCCAGTTTCTACTCAAAATTGAAAACATAAATAAGTAGGAATTTGGATTTAGTTCAAAACTAAAATCCAAAAAATTTTAAATCCTCATTTAGATTTTTGTTTATTAATTTACCATCTAAACAAACACAAACACAATGAATATTAAAAGCATAATCCAAAAAACAAGGATTTTGTTCATTATTCATAATTTAATTAAATTTATGCTGGTACCGAAATAAACGAAAACCCAGATTTAAACCCAAATCTCATAACTCCAAAAAATTATACCCGATTTAACAGTTCTATATAACTACTATAAAAATGTATTACACTTACGAAGTTGTACTATAGACATGTAACTCTTCAATCTTTATCAATTTTAACCTGTGTTTTTCATCCATTACTTTTATTTCTTCTTTCATACTTTCATATTTACTTTTGAGTTTTTCTTCTTGTTTCAAAAATCCATGTAATTTATTTATTCTTCCCACTGCAGATTTGTAAAAAATATACTTTTATTTATTTGTTCATATTTTAACAGAGAATATATATATATATATATATAGTATATATAATATATATAGTTTATAATTCATGTCTTTAAATCGGTTTTAATATCGATTTTATTAAATACTAATACTAGTTAAAACCATTAAAAAATCTGAAATCCATATTTCAAAGTTAAATTAATATCAAAATCATGACATTTTAAGACCGATATTTATGATTGAACATGAAACGGAGAAAAATAATCAAAATCATTATTTAATAACGAACTCTTAATCAATAAATACCTATAAAAATATTCAAGTTCAAAATTAAAAATAGTTATTAGTAGTATCTACCTACCAAAAGGGAAAAAAACTTGTATCCGAAATTGATATCACAAAACTATAATTATTTATCGAAAACTAATCTAATAGGTACCTACTCGAAATAAAATTTGCAAAATCAAAAAACTTAAAAGCCCATTTCAAAATTGAAATATTTTTTTCGGTTCTAAATTCAGTAGGTAAATGTAAATATAAAATTTTATATTACCATAAACAGCAGTAACTGACTTAATTATTCTGACCGCTTTATTGAATTCGTCGTCTTTTTCTTTGAGTTTGTTTTGGCCTAACTCATTCATCGAATCTGTTTCCTGCATATTATTTAAATGAAACATAAATTATTATTATTTTTCAATTAGATATACCATATAAACGATCAAACTTGTCGTAATATTTCAATCTCTGCCATTCTTATTTTTCTCAGATTACGTTTTTTCTCTAACGTTGACTTTATATCGTCACACTCGTCTTTCGTTCTAATACGTATACTTTTTACTTTTTTTTCATAATCATGTAATTCACTTTCCATATCGATCATTTCTTCCTTTAACCTGTATATTAAGTCCAATATTATATGCAGTGTCTGGGATGTTCACTAAAAATTGAACGCGTTCGCATTCACGTTTTTTGACTGAAAAACGAACGCGTTCGCATTCCCGTTCATTTTTTCTTAAAAAAACGTGTTCACGTTCATATTCTATTAAAAAGAATGCGTGTTTATCATCAGAACGGTTTTAAAACTCATTCTTCCATTATTCTGAAATAGCGAAGAATTTTAGATTTTTTGAAAAGATCCCGAAAATATACAGTGTAATGGTGAAAGCGGTAAAGCTCATAATATAATTTATCATCAATTGTAGTTCATAAGTACAAAATAAATCATACTCCAATATTGATACATATTCTAATAAAGGAAATAGGGATTGCAACTGATACCAGGCACATAGCTACGGGAGATTTTTGAGGGGGCCGGGCCTCCTTAAAAAAATCAGTAGCCACAAGTTGGCCCTTTCAGTTTTTTAATAGAACGCTACAGGCCAATTTTAGCAGTATTAAAATAATTTCATACTCTATAATTACAACTTTTCTCTTAGTAATAGCACTCAAAATGTATACAAAATATGAAAATTGGGAATCTACATGAAAATCTAATTAAAATCTATGCCGTAGCGTGAAACTTTTTTAGAAACAATTTTTTTTGTTATTTTTTTTTTATTAATTGTAAAATTTAAAAATTTTACGATTTTCAATCTTAGATTTTAGGGTTTCACAAATTATATTGAAAAGAACTCCACACTCAAGCATATTAAACATTGTCATATTTCATATTTTGTAGAGAAAAGATGTGGTTTTAGATAGTGAATGTGATTTTCAACAAAAATCGTACTACAACAAAAAAATATAGTACTAACACATGACTATTTTTTAATTACTTTTATAATATAATTAAATATTTTTAAATTATTGAATTTTCATTTTTCTTTAATTTCATAAAATTAGCCTAAGCAAAACTCCTTAAAAATCTGGTGTGAAGCTTCCTCTTAAGCTTTTTACGTTATCTATAGAAGTTATGTATATTATGTACCTAACTTACACTTGCTTACATTGAAAATAAACATTAAAATATATTATGTAACTTATAAGTAATTAGTAATAAGTTAAATTAATTGATAGTAATAACTTATATACAATAATTACAATAATTAGTAATTACTAATATGTGACTTTTTTGATTCTGAGTACTGTGAGGGAACTAGTGGTTTTACAGTAATGTTTATTTCTTATTATTTTAATTTTCCCAGACATACTGATTTGTATAGGATTTTGTGTCAGTTTCAGTGAAAATTCGAACTGGTCCTTTAATAGGTACATACTACATACCACATATATATCTGGCAAGCAGCCCGTTATTTTTATCATCATAATGTAACATAAATATAGTAATGATCAGAAATTTTAGTTTATATATATATACTAGCGGACCCGGCAGACGTTGTCCTGCATGATATTTCAAGCGATTAGGATATTCAACAAAGTATGGAATTAAAGACAAATAATATAATAATATCATTATTTTTTATTACGAAATGACCTCAATTTTTCTAAAAAAAAATCGTTATAATCAATAATGTTTGTTTAATTTTATCTTAATGCGAGTTGATGAACAATATTTTTAGTAAATTTCTGAGGAGTATATATGAATAAACTTGACGGTTTTCCAACGCGAGAACACGCCACATAAAATTGGCCATATAGGGCGGTTAGGTGAGGTTATACCAAATTGAATTATTGCCATATTCGAAATCAGAATGCAAATAACTTCAATCTTTATTAGCGCCTCGTTATATATTTCTGGCGAAAATTCGATATTTGGATCTTGATGAGCGATCCGAAGGCGATGCAGAAAGTCGTCGTTCATGGAATCTTTACATTTTTCCCAGAGGACAGAAGCTTGAAAAGGAAAACATGTCGTTAATAATATGGCGAATAATTGGCGAATTAGATGAGGAGAAGAACTCAATGCTGCATCTGCAAGTGTGATATCCCAATGGTTGTCATCTTCCACAAAATGTAATTCCCGACACGCATCATGATGTGTGTCGAACACAATACCATTGACTGTTCGCAAATATTGGAAGGACGTTGGTCCAGGAATATTAACCAACAATAAACGCAAGAAGAAACATTCGCGTTGCTTTGAATGGACTGTGTATAATTGGCCTAATGTATTTCCCATAAATATGCCGTTGTATCCTTCGACCGGAACACCTCGCTTTCGTGCATCCCACTTTTTTGACTGTTTGTTCCATGTGAAATGTCGCGAAACATCAGTATACATTAATGTCTTTGCGAATTGACCGGGAATACCTGGTCGGTTGCATAGTTCGAAAAACCTAGTTAATGTTGTTTTTGGGGCAATTGATGCACGTTGTAGTGCAGTCTTTTCCGTGAAATAAACACGCTGTCCATTTTCAAGGTGCACGGCCAAATGTATAACACCAGGGTCTCTTTTGTGTATCGGAAAACTCAAAATACGCCAAGCTGCTTCATTGCTGCTGATGTATCGGCCCATTTGATACCGTGTTATTTCATCGTTTTCGTTAACATTTTTAACAGCAAATACAGCCATATCACTGCCTTTATGGAAATATTTGCATATGTATTTTATTGACTTCACCGAACTGCAGAGCTCAATGTTTATGTATGTTTTCTAGATTTTACACAGCAATGGTGAATACGGAACCACCCAGTGATTGTCAACTGTTGTATTGTTTGACATGCGTAATTGATGTGATTGACCACCATGGTAAGGTGTATCTCTACGATGATACAATGGATAACCATGATATTTGTGATTGTATCGTTTATACAATTTTTTGGAAAACCTTTCCTACATTTTCCATTGTCCATGCACGGTGACGTCATTTTTATATCACAACATGGACCATGGATCATGTTAGCGGTAACAATCTCATACAATTCTTGATCGATATTCCGATCCGGAATTTCTGCTGAGATAATTTTATCAATTTCTTTAGACTGTATTTTGTCGACCAACCAAATCAAAATATGCGCGTGTGGCAAACCTCGTTTTTGCCATTCAACAGAATATAGATAGTAACGTGTTTCACCAAATACAGAGGAATGTATAATCAAGTTCACATTTCCCCTAAAAAAAAAAAAAAAAAAAAAAAAAAAAGGCCATGTGT
>JAIPRL010008917.1:0-19025 GCA_025469235.1 Pemphigus obesinymphae | reverse complement strand
CATCTCCGAATTTTCACCCTCTGATGTGTTTAATGCTGATGAGACTGGCCTGTACTTTAGAGCACTACCTGAGCATACTTATGTTCTTCAAAATGACAAAGCAAAGGGAACAAAATCTTGTAAAGAACGAATAACGATCTTGTGTTGTGCCAGTATGACGGGAGAAAAAAAGAAACTGCTTGTTGTCGGGAAGAGTAAGCAACCTCGTTGTTTCAAAGGAGCTAAAGCTTTATCTGTTGATTATACAGCGAATAAAAATGCATGGATGACTCAAGAAATCTTTAGTCAGTGGTTTCCACTTCGCCTATAAGGTTCATTCGGTTATAAGACTCACTTTGTGCTGGTCCCAAAGTGAGTCTTATAAGCGGCGTCTACTGTACCTATATATATATATATATATATATATATGTACAATTTTAATAGAAAGATATTTTTCAAAATTTGATAAATATATAAAAAGCGTTTATAAAAATGTATAAAAAAATCATTGCATGATAATATTTGTATAATAATGGAGTAAAATATTATTATCATGATCAAATGATTAGAAAATCAAAACGAAATTTAAGAAAAAATGATTATCAATTAAATGACTTTTCTAAACTTTTCTGACTACGAAGGACATATTTTAAATGATATTTAATTTTTTAAATCCGCTAAAAAAGCTATATGTAATGATCCAATAAATATATCTACTCACTGAGTAAATTTTACAATTGCTTTCTTATTGAACAACAATATTTGGGAAACTTTTTTTCCGATATGTTTATTACGTACGAGGTCGTGTTCCTGAAGGTTGCAGTGTTAGAAATATATACTTATACGATCGCATGTATTATCATCAAACATTGGTGTAATGTCGGCTCCAATTTTTTTTTTTTTTCGAGTATAAGGTATTGTGGATTCTAAATAGACCTGTTTTTAGACAAATTAAATTCAATAAATATTGTTTCAGGAATGATTTGAGGTAATAATATGTGTGTTTCAGTTTCTCGAAAAATGTATGAGCACTATTTGCGGCTACTGTCTTGCTCAGGTCAATTATCGGTCGTCTAATCTAATCATTTATTGACACTTATTATATAGCCGATAACCGAATATTTTCAGTCGAATCTCGTTCGCCGTATTGATAATGTTTTAAATCTGCTATATACATGTGCGCTAAACGTTAAATCTCACCACCGATAAAACCACATCATAACATGCGTGTGAACGTTATCGCCGTATATGCCCAAGACTTTTACAGTTTTATTTTTACCACAAGCAGACTCTGAAATTTCCTAAATTTTCAATAAAACAATTATACAGAAAATACACGGTCGTAAACGAGAAATTATTCTCTTTTTTATCACCCGTAATAACCACGTTTGGTTACATATATTTTTTTATATGATGGTGCGATAATGTGACTATTCATTATATTATACACTTCCTAATATATAGGTACATCGTACGTTATAGTACTATACTTATTACGTCTTGAAGTTAAGTTATTTATTCATTTACGCACATCATAAACAGTCAGAATTCTTTTACGCCGTGTGCACTTGATGCATCACCATAATTAAATTTCGTCCAACTTAGAACTCTACACGTCTATACGAATTCGAATATAGAAACTGCATTTAGGTCTCGAAAATAAAATCGAACTCGACCATAAATTACTTTTGAATGTTCATTGTATTCATATGGTATAGAACCATAATATAATAATCAGAGGAACTCTGCTTGAATATTATTTTTCGGAATATAGTAAACAGATTAATGATTATATAACAAATTATAACTTGCACATTAAGGCTGTATGAACTCAAGTTAAAATATTTAAAATGAGTTATCTAATATTCAATAAAAAATTCAATTTAAATTAAATAAACTATTAATCGACAGATATCACATAATAGTCAGTATTGGGATGAAGAAAAACACATTAAAAAAAAAAAACATCCCGAGTATTAAGTAAATTTATATTTGTATTTTACTTCTTAATATTTATTCTATGCAGGTATTTATTTTAAATGATATAAACATATTTTGACCGGTTTTACAAATGTTTGTCCAAATAAATATCATTATAAAATGATTCATAGATTTATTATTTTATTTTTACAATAGCACAGTGATTTTGGTCGGTAATCAAAAATGTTTTTATCATTATCAATCTAAGGAAGATTCAATATTCAAATTTTAAATAAATGTATGGATTGAACCTTAAAAATCAACTAAATTAATATCACAACACTCGTTATCTTGCACCCCTGCACTTAAATTACCACAATATGGTATCACTGATGGGAATTGTATTACATTTTTCCACATGATAGCTGGGAAAATAGCGAAATGGATGCAATCACATTTATGCACAATAATGTTCAACCCTTCCTACACATAGTTGGTTAGATAGGAAATTGTAATTAGTTCCGAACATTGCATGGAAGTGAATTAAGTTTTAATTAAAATACAACTAGACCAAACTTATAATGTAATATCCAAATAAAAGATGTATATATAAAAATTTTTAAATTACTCACAACAACGTTAGGACGCAAAACATTTTTATTTTTTTTTTTGTTAACAATATCCACTCACCTGGAAAATAAAAACAAAATTATATTAGTATACTTGATACATTTCAGGGTCATAAAGATTAAAGTATTTAAGTTAAAAACATAATTTTGATTAACCCATAATGTAGTTAATTTATATAGATGGATAACCTGTACCTAACTATATATCACGTATAGGTATGCATTACGAGTTAAACGCTAAAACTAATTTAAATAAAATAAAAACTAAATTTATATAATAAAATATTTCATAATTGAAAGCGTATGTCTGTTACAATTCATATAAATTATCAAGTATAATATTATAAATATTCAATATACAACATTCTTAATTCGCCAATAAATAAATAATGGGCAAAGTTAATGATACTATTAGCTAACTTAGGTTAACTTTATTATAACATTGTTTAAAATTAAAATGAATTATTTTGATATAATAGTAATCAAAAAGTACATTTTTTTATCTTTGATAAGTACATTAATCAATTACATTCACAACCATTATAACGGAATAAGGGATAATTGTAGACAAAAATGGATACCTAAAATAATTAAGTACATACTAAGGTTCAATTAAGATTCTGAACAATTATTTTTATCTGTTTTTCTGGATGAGCAACTTTTTGACCAGAAGGAGTCGAGCAGGAGTTTTAGAGTTAAAGAGCTCATAAGTATATAAAAGCCACTTTTCAATTATCCAGTAGTTTACAACTACTAAAAAAATATCTTATAAGCAAGCGTTGAAAAAAACCCCATTTTATGACGAAAATATTCTATAAATGTATGGAAACCGACAAGCGAAGTGCTATTTTTTTTTTTTTTTTGATAATTCGAGAGAAATTATCTTTTGTACTTAAAAAAAAAATTTGGTTTTCAAAAATAAACTACCTAGTTTTTAACTTACTCAAAGATTTTTTATCTAGATAATATGATACGCTTATAGTATCTACGTCCTACAATGAACTAGATCTAGTTATGTAAAAAGCTAATAATAACTTAAGTAACTAACTTATTACTTAATTGATGCTCATCATATATTGATATATATATACTTATTATTAATTATAGTAATAGGACTTATTACAATTATTTATACTTCAAAAAAAAAAAAAAAAAAAAAATACATCATCATAAATGCCAATTATGATGAATGAAAGAAGATGCAAATTGAATAATTATTATTATATTTTATAAATGCATATAACTAAAATAGTTATTTTAAACTAATATGTATTATATCAATATTTAAAACCGTGGTAGATACAATTTGAACGTTTTAAACACATATTTTATACAAAAGAAAGATTTAAACATACGAGTACCTAATAACAATTTATATTTTTTAATCGTTCTCTAGAATAAAAAATACCATTTGAACTGCCGCAGCAGAAATGGATAGGTATCTAGTCAATATTTTCATAAACATGTGAATAAAATTCACACATTTATCGAAATAGGTACGTTCAATACGAGATTCAAATCACTATAGTAAAAAGTAAATTAAATTCTTAATGTAGGTTTTCACCGAAGATTCGTTTCGTTAGATTTGTGGTTTATGTACCAGGTACTTCTATATTTTTAATAAGGTCTAAAACCAATATTATCTCACGCGTAATTTATAAAAACGAATTTTACAGCAGTTCGATATCGTAAATTTTTACGATTATCGTATATACAACATATATACCTGATACGTAATATATATATACACGTAATAACTAATAAATATATATAACTTTGGGCGTGTCTGATGAAAAAGTTCGACGTGATGGTCGCACATCACATCGACGGCGATAATGTATAACTATTATTATTATTATTATTATTACGTGCAGGCAAAATGAAAAAAAAAAAAAAAAATAGGACATATTTATATCGTCGCACGGGTCATTTTATTTTATTTATTTATTTATTTTTTTTTTTTGTATTTCGCGCACGCGGTCATGTGTACGGGAAATTTTTTAATTAACGATCGATCGAGAAAACGGAGAAAAACTAATAACGACAGATCGGTATCGTCGCCGCGCGAACAACGCGCGAAACGCCCCGTTCTCACGCGACTCAGCTCCGGTGCGGTATACTATTTATTTTTTTTACGCCAATTTATCCATACGTGTTCGTATGTACGACGACAAATGCGACACGACGTGTCCGCATAATACCACGACCGCGGTAAAGGTATATATACTGTGCTTGGTATAGATGGCAAAGACCGACTACGCAGACCTACCGCTAAAAAAAAAAAAAAAAAAAAAACGTGCCATAATTATCGTCCGTTTGAATTTTTTTTTTTTTATTTTCTATTTTTTACTCGTGTCGCCGTATATAACATAACGCTGCGATGCACGTAGGTACATACATACATAATATATATATATGCGAATCGTTCATCAAAACACACAAATCGGTCACTAACGAAGTATATATAGACGATAATATGATGAAATATATCGTCGTTTCGCTCCGTCGAAAAAACATCGTAACGATACTCGTAGGACGTCTGTGACCATATTATATTGTATTATATTAATTAGAGTAGTAAAGGTATATAATATTATAAAAGTACCTATCCGCGAGCATTAAAAAGTCATCGGGTACGTGCCATTAAATCGATGAACTGACCTCGCCGGCGATCTCATTACATGTAAATCGAGATAAGTACTCGTATTATTATTATTATTATTATTATTATTTTTATTTTTTTTATTTTTTTTTTATTTCGACAATTAATATTGTATTATTATTGACAGTATTTTAATATAAATAACGTCCGTTTAATACGCGTTTATTGCATTACTATATTTATATTATTATAATATCGTTCACCGAGACGACGACAGCTTATATACATTACCGATGTGGTACCGATCCACCTACGCGCGGATACGCATGCATGTACCCATAATGATGATAAAATGTACATCGGTGAACGCGTCCACACAAATGCCGAGTCCGTATATAATACGATTCAATTAAAACGAACATGACACATTATAACATGTATATTACGTGTATAGGTATAGGTCAAGTTAGGTTAGGTTAGGTACATTTAGAGCTGTAATAAATTATTCAAATACTTGAATGATATTCAAATATTATTGAATCGGTATATATTATATATATATATATATACATTTATTTCCAAACACATTTTATTGTACGCTCGTTTTCAATCCAAATAAACCCTAAACATACATAAACAATATTAAGTTCGATATTTGATGAAGGAACACAGTATATATAATATTCTCGTTTTCTTTCCGTTTTAAATGTAATATATTTAATAAAATGATATATTCATTAAATACATTGTATTTTAAATAATTTTAATTTTTTCCTTTTTGAAATAGCGATAAGTACTTTTCAAAAAATAAATATCAATATGTTAATATAGTATTATGGTATTCAAATATATTATAATATAATAGTAGTGAAGCTTGCGATGATGAACGGTTCGGATAGTAATTGGGCAGTGGATAGAAAGATAGAACACAGTATGAGCGTGGTGGGAATGAAAATGCGTTAAGATGAATGAGTGGAGTGACTATAGAGAGGACAAAATATGAAATTAATATATAAGGGGTAGTATAGGACAAAATTAGGGAGAATATATTGGTATAGCTAGGTCATATTTTAATGAGGGAAGAGACAGAAGCGGTAAGAGTAGTAAGGGGAATTTATATTGAAGGAAAGATGAGAAAAGGAAGACCGCGAAATAGGGGAGATGTTCAATAGAGAGTGATATGAGATGGGCGGCTGTAAGTATGAGAAGCGTGTGGAAAATTGAGATCTGTGAAAGTTTAGGACTAGAGTGGCCGACCCAAAATAGTTGGGAGAGAGGACGAAAAAGAAAAAAATGTTATTAAATTAATTTCATAAATATATATTTACTTACATAAAATAATATTTTACAAAATAAAAAAGTAAAAAATTATTCAGATATACAGATATACAGATGGTAAAAGTTAATATATCGTCCTCGGATGGGATAAAGTGTAGTATTATTATTTAAGATTTAAAAGCAAAATTCATTTGAAAAACTATTTTCAACAGTCGTTCGGCTTAATACAATTAATAGTGTACACAAGTATTAAGTAATGAATTTAAAAGACAAAGGTAATGTTAAGTTAAAAAGTTTATATATTTAAAATTTATAATACAACTAGATGATTAATTGTTTCCATTAACTAACTTAACTAGTTAACATGTTCATTGTATTGATGTAATATTTTACCGTTCATTTCCGGTATAAAATCGTCCAGCCATTAGAGGCGAACGATTTTCGTGAGTTTGGTTTACATATATTTCAATGGAAAATCAAACAAAATAATAAATTATTATTAATGGATAGGTAAATAATACAAAAAAAAAAAAAAAAGTAAAATGTGAGTAAATTTATTATACTTTTTTGAATAATTTAAAATTCTAGTTTTCTAATAGAAAAAAAAATCATTTTTTTTATTCAGAAGTTTGTATTTTTTTTCGTTTAAAAAAATTTAACAAGCTAAAATTATATTGTACTACTATAATGGCTTAATTTGCCTTAATTGGTTTTAGTTAATCATTTATTTTATTAACTTGCCAATCTTTGGTAAATGATTAAATAACGTTTTATTACAATATATACCTATTACAAAACAATATAATGGTCGCGTGTCTAATACTGCAGATTTCATATTATCGCAGAAAAACTTTCCTTTAAACCTTAATTCGGCCGACCTACAGGTATGTAGGTCAACAAATCATTCGTTTTACAATTATCGCAAATAATCGACGAAGCGCTAAAATTTTCCCACGAATATTTTGCGAGACCATATTATGCATATGTGGTTAATACCACACTATACCTATATTATACGTTATGACGACGCGACGTTCGTTTATTTAAATTTGTTTCGCGAGACGATTCCCGATGGACTTCCGGTCCAAAAGACGCGTTTCTCGCATTTTACTGTTATGCTATATTCTAATATACATTTTATATAAAACGCCCGTTTTGGCGTGACATTATCACACCTACGTAAACAATATAATATATAGTATACACGCCGACTGGGTATTTTTGGAGGTTGACCTCTATTTCGCAGGTTCGCCGGTCGAGTAGTGAGTTTTTTACACGGTAAACGTCGTATTATATTATACAATCACAGGGGCGCGGCGTCATAGCCATTGTTTTTTTTAACTTTTTTTTTTGTTAATTTTACTGGAAAACGCATCGGGTCTGCGCATGGGAGGTCCTGTACATAATATAAATAAATAGTTGTGGTGTGTAACCCTGTCGGGGAAGTTTTCATTCCGCCGAAGAAATACGCAAACGTATACACGAGGAGCGTATCGTTTGGCAACCGGTTGGTTAACCGCGTGTGCGTGGTGATGTAGGTAATCGGATACAGCCGGTTAGGTGGTAATAAAACAATAATTTAACATTGTATCCATTCTCATTATACGGATATATAATACTTTAAGTTCGAAACGACTTGTACTGTGCAAGGCGGCGGTGTATATACCGTTACAATAGGAACGCTGGGCGTATAGCATATATTATATACGTATAAGAAGCGACCCTAATTCGATTTTAATACGCGTTTTTGTTTTCGGAAATGGAAAAAAATTGTTTTTTTTTTATATATATATAGAAGATGGAAAGCAATCGAAATCGTCAATCGTTTTTTTGTCGTCATTTTCGGTCGCACTTTGTACATAAATCGCGGATATGTAGATCCGCTTCCGTGTACGAGTGTTTTTTAAGAAATATTTGTGTATACGGTAGGTGTCTAGGACTGCAAGGTTACAAGGATCGTCGACCAAAGTATGACTACCTAGCTATATATCGTTAGAGAACGCTCACGCCGACACACATTCGTCGCCTTCCGCCGATTGATTTAACTCGACGAAAGCCTCGACCCCGGTACCAAAATCGAGCCGGTTTATTAACCCGCGCCGCGATTACGACGATTACCGAAATTGATATCTCGTTTTTATTATTATTATTATTATTATTATTTTTTTTATTCTTCTTATGTTTTCATACGAAAAATCTCCGAACTTCCGCAACGTCATTATGCCATGTTATTACCTGTACTACAGCATTGTCGTACGACCAACGGTTTTGGAAATCGCGTCCAAACGCATTTTGTACGAACCAGGAAAATACAAACGATATTATTATATTATGCGATGAAAAAATACACCTCGTTAGGTTTACAATATAGATAATAGTATTATATTAAATTACGGACGCGATTCCGACTTTGCCACCGACTTCCTGTTTGTGTATTATATTTTATCGCGTACATACGCCGCAGAGAAGAAAACTTTTAGACCGCCCGAACGCGCCCACACTGCACACCCGAATACACTATAAACACGCAATAAAGAACACGAAATATTGTTATTTAATAGACTCCGTCGAAATGACATTGTTCTATTATTATTCGACGATTTTTCAGTGTAATGTGAAAATAATATTATTACTCGGTAAATATATATTTATATGCGTATAAGTACTAATTAAAGTTTTCCTTAATTTCATTCGTGTTGCAATACGTACACAAAATTAATGTAAAATAATAACGTGTAACTACGCCGTATATATAGTATATTATTAACGGTTTTCGCGAGACGATATTTTACGTAATCTAACAGTATATAATATATAATATATAATATATATATATATATTTTTTTTTTTTTTTTTTGAATTTTTACGACTTATTTTTACTCTTACAAAATATAATCACTATACAAACAAACGGGTCTACCTGACAACTTAACGCAGAAAATTATATTACACGATATATGTTATTATATATAGGTAGTTAGGTACAGTCAAAATTAAAAAAAAAATATTAGATATCTACTTGAAACGACGAGTATTCAGTGTCAGCTATACCATACGTACCTATATTTGTATTAATTTACGAGGACTTATTTCATTCGACCATACAATCGTGTGTATACAATCAGTGGCTGTTTTTGGACTTTTCAATACGTATGCATATTTAATTATATTAATAGTGTTTGCGGATTGAATAATAAATACTTTTTACGATGTTCATGAAGTTCTGAAAGGGTTCAATACCAATATGGACCCCCTCCTATAAAACTATCATTATGACCATCATAGAACAATAGTCATCGATTCGATTATACATTTTATATTAAAATATAACACTAATGCAAAGCGAGTAAATTCGACGATTGTTAAAAAAGACACCAAAGCATAAATTAATTACATAGGTATCTGTAATATATTAATTGATATACGTTAATTGATATATATATATATATATATATGTGTGTGTAATATGTATGTATATATTATATAGTTATGTATTTTTTTAGCACGAACATATTTCAGACATGATTATTCTCATTGGTTTTCAATTATTTCCTGGCCTACATATACTACCGACCACAAATAACCAATAAAACAATATTTTGAAAATTAATTAATAAACCAAAATCGACCGAGTAATACACTATAATACAGTGTATATTCCATTACGAACTTTATTAATTATTTGGATGAAAACGAAAGGCTTTAACGTTTTAATTAATATAAAAAACAAAAATAAATCCGTTCAAATCGAATTGTTCCCACAAAGAGTTATATATACATTACAGTGAAATATACGACAATCTCAAAATTAGACGATTATTTTGATATATCCCAACCTCCTAATATACATATATATTTTACCCTTCCAATAGTGGACAACTAACCGAAACCGACAAAGAATCAAAATTTTGGATCTTTAAACATTTTATAGTTGAAGGAAGATAGTATTCTCAACCACATAATATTAAAAAAAATTATTTTTTATTTTATTTTAAATAAAATTAAAATATTTTTCAAATTTGGCAACATTGGTCGCCATTTAGCAATCACTGCTTATCAGTCCAGTTATAGCACATGTGATAGTTATTATTTATCAATACCCGCCAAAAAATATATATATATATATATATTATCGTGATTTCCTGAGATTTTCTTTGTGCAGTCTTGACGTCATTTTAATATTTTATTATATTATATTTAATGGTTTTTAAAACCTGTTAAAATATTTTAAAATATCTCAAAATAAAATTACTAACTTTTTTACGACTGCGATCACTAAGTACCTAAATCTGATATTCTGAAAAGGAAACATGAGAATATTGAATAGAAGTCATAAGTACATAAACAGATCAAAATAACGATAATAAGGTAAGTGATGAACATAACGTCTTTATAAAAATACTAATGCTTTGTAAATACATATATACATACAACATACATATTTTTCTATATAGCGCCTAATGAAAATATTATGTACTACATGTCTAATATTTAAGGCAATTCCATAGCGAACAAAAAGTATTTGGATAGCACAATAACAGAAGTATTTTTTCAATATACATTTAAATAAAATAATATAACTTATTTACACATAAAAGAATAAATTAAGTACCTAAAATATATATAAATCGGAATATAATAATGTTAGAGGAGACTTGAAATTTACTTTAGCTCTGTATTGATTTTAATACAATTTTCAAATGTTTAGTCACTTTACATGTTGATATTTTTTTTATTACGTGGTTTACTTTGTTTTGGGTAAAATGAGTCGAGTACGAGTTTTCGGGTAGAGAACTTTTTAAAAGTCGTTTTTTCAGCGTACAAAGAAATTCTACCGAAAATAATAGAAAAATCTGAAAAGTAATAATATAATACGCAGAAGTTAACTCAGAATAATTTTGCTAATTGCAGTAATTTATCTATGCATTCGAATCTAAACAAATAATACTATAAATTATCCTTTCCGAGAACTTAATGAATGGTAAACCAAATTTCCCCGCCTATACGTACATATGTCTGAACATGTCTTTAGTTATAATTTTCAAAAATTATTAAATACCAATATGTCTTTAAAAATGAGCGGTAAAATTGTTCGTAAACATTTGAAAAACTCAACAATGTGCCTTATTTATGATATTACGCGTAGGTATTCCGAGTTTATATAGAACCTATAAATATAGCGAACTATGCGAAAAACAAATCTCGAGACCCTTACACGGTGTAGGTACTTATTTTCAAAATTATGACCGAAATCAATTATGAATTTTAGTTTCGGGATCCAATTGATGCAGCCTACAATTTCCCGGTACTCTTCCGCAGACTGCAGAAAAGTTATGATTTATTTATTTTTCAACGCGCGATTGCATAACGTAAAGTTTTGTTGTTATTATACATAGGTACGTATATATATTGTTCCAAATGTATTATTTTATATTCTAACGAATCCAGCATGCGTGTAATGATTTATGATACGTTTTCACTGTATAAGCAACGCCGGTATAAATTATATATACATATCATACGAATGGCGTATACGTAAGAAATTTAATTTCAAAAATATGTACACAGCCGACCGCAGAAATGTGATTCGACGACGTATATATAATAACAATTATTTGATTACATATTATATTTTATGAATTATGTGAACATATCGTTTGCGGTTATCCGAATTCCATATATGCGTACAATGTACAAAGAAATGCATCACAAGCGACTATATAATCATAAATATTTATTTATATATTATATGGGAGTTCAACCCACCAAAATATATTGGAAAATGAAATCACATCCAAAAATCCTCGGTTTTTACTACTGATATACGTATATATTATATCATTGTCGTCGTGTAGTTTACATAATATATATTTGTATAATATGAACTCGGTGGGGCGGCAACGATGAAACAGTTATCGAATTACATACATACCTTCATATTATTATGTAAACATAAACACTTTTTTAAGTTTTTTGGCCGGTCATCGTCTTCTTTGTCGGGTTTTATTTTCATTGTTTTTTTTTTTTTTTTGTATCTTTACGCACTCGTTCGATTAGATTTTTTTGTCAAAGATATCCACTAGATATAAAAAATACACTTGCATAGTATGTTATGATGATGGTGATGGATCGAACAAACGAAAATTTTAGGGAGATTCAATTCGCAGACAGTCTCTAGTTTACATATTATAGGGCACATAGCGATTTTTTTCAAGTTTTTATATTATATTTAGTAAGTACAAATATTTATTTTTATAGAACTAGTAAAAACCGTAAAATATGTTTTCCAGAGTTATTTGACGTTGTTGAAATGTGATTTATTTGTTTGTTTGTTTTGTAATCTACCTGGACAGAGTACGTTCGGAAACATACCCAACTATAATTCTAACTGGAATTAATGTAAAAGAAAGGTTGATCATAAATCTATATAGAAAAATCACGCATTTGGTATATTAGGAATATAGTATTTTTCTTATGCATTACATTTTTTTTGATATTCATTTTTAAGAGTATTTTTATGAACTTTAGGCCATCATCACATCGTCAATTTCCAAATGTGTTTCAGTAGAAGCAACCGCTTATCTAACAGAATACTCTTTTTGCGTTTAAAATAAATTACTTTATGATAAATCATTGCATTCAATAAAACGATTCTGAGCGAATTTTCGTTGTAATACAATGATAATGCAATTAAAAATAAATAAAATGACGATGATAATTTTATTTCCCCTATATTTATAAAATATATTCGTTACAAATAGTAGTTTTTATTTACGCTTAAAGAAAGTTCTGAAAATCGAAAAATAACCAACTAGAACAAACAATTTCCAAACAAAAAATCTTTTACTCCAAAACTCCTATTAAACTCGTTCTGTCCGAAAAATAGTATACATAAAATACCACATAATCTTAAAACCAATGGATTTCTTGATTAATGATTCAATCAAAATCTAAAAACAAAATCCTTTACATAGGTAGATAGTTCAACAATCAGATCTTATATTTAATAACTGTTAAATCGTCACATGAGAATGAAAAGGTTTTCTATGTCAAAATACAGAATTGTTCAGGAGAATATTTTAAAGTTGTTATTCCTTTAACTCGAGTTTGGACTTTAATAATAATTTAAAAATATAAAAATCGTTCTATATAAAAAAGTGATTTTTCAAAAATATTGATTTAGAACCTTTTCATTCTCAGGTGGCGAAATTTCAAATTACATGTTTCCTATAAATACATTTCTACAACGTATTTAATATTGTTAAATAATTGCTAAATTTCCAATCTGTTAAATAATAAATAACTTTTGATTAAAATAACATTTAACATTATAACAGTACCTAATTAATATATAGGTATTTGGTTATAACATTTTTGTGATAAAGTTGATAAAGATAATGTAATTTATATGAAGTGAGCAGTGGCTGAAACTTAAAATAAAGGGATACTGCAAATTTTTTAATACCCCCTACTCTTGTGCTGTCTAAAAAAATGTATTCAAAATATGTAGGTACTTTTAAAACTGTAATATTATTAGACTAATTATTATTAGATATACACATTATGTATTTAATTGATTTACAATTTTTTTTTATTTCAGTCGATCCAATTTGAAACATGAGATGGGTACATTTAAACATTAGATGTTACTAACATCGGAGTGCACAACACACTTTGCCACCGATCCGAACTCGTTTCGACTGCTATTGAATACGCAGCAGTGACTCAAAAAATGTCCTCTCCTTCGCCGTGCCTGTTATCGTATTACACGGACAACTATTTATCCACATTTCCTATTAAATTTATATTAATGGTTATATTAATGGCAATAGGTTGAGCAATGAGTAAAATTCAAATAAATGATGGTCAAAAGTTCAAACCCATAGTCACTAGAATTAATATTTTTTGCGAAATTTATAAAAAAAAAAAAAAAACACTCTTCGGTATAGTATAGTATCTATGATCAGCGATTTATGATCTAAGTTACCTGCCAGGTCCTAAACGCACCATTTTTTGTTTTTCAGCAGAATAACATGGACAATATTTAAATAGTAGTCAATAATAAGTACTAATTTTTTTTTTTTCAAATATTTTGTACTACGTTGGCTAATTATTGTTTTAGCAATTTGTTTTAGCATATTGTTTTAACAATATGATTGTTTTTAATGAAAAAAATCCCAAAAATGTTCAGGAGGTACCTTCAATTGACCTTATTGCTTAAATATTGAATTTTAAATATCATAAGTAAATATTATAATCCCCACTTTAAAGGTATTTTTCTCGATAATTTTAGGTACATATACAATATGACACAAGCCGTGATGACTATTATGGCCGGCAACACATCGCATAAGCCTCCGATCCGTTTGTAGCCAAAAGTGTTATATTTTGGGTCAATGTACATCCCCTAGAAGACCATTTTTCTGGTACAGTTTTTTATAAAATCAAACGATATCAAACGCATAGCAACTAGTCGCCACTTATTTTGTTTCTAAAGAGACTACTATTTTTACAGACGATCTCACAACTGTCTGACACGTAGTATATTACACCGAGTCACACGTACAATTAATAAATTGTACACACACATATATATATATGTATAGCTTTGTGTCTACGGTGAAGCATGACGAAATAACATGGTATGCCCCGGCAACCGAGTTCTGCGCATGATGCCTACCGTCACTCGGTCCACTTATCATAATTATTATTGTTATCTACTATTTATTTTGATTAAAGATGTTCAACTCTGTACACGCTAAACTTATTCATATATCACTATGTCGAAAAGACTGCAGATCCGACCGAGTGACGTCAGAATTTCTTGGCGTAATCGATAAATTATATTTTATTCCATGACAACTCGTACCGTTCCGAAATTCGTTCGTGTTGCCGGCGTACCGGGTTGTTTCGTCATGCGGCGAGGTCTCTTCTGCGGCGGGCCCGCACCGTGTCAACCACCACCACCACCACCCCCACCACCACCGTCAAACGGACACGACGGTAACAATGATTATTATTGTTGTCGTCTGCCGGCGAAAGGATCGGTTGGACGGGCGCCCGCTATACGTACGGCGGCGGGGCTATGTTGTGGACAAAGAATCAGTACACGTGGCCCGACGACGATCGCGGTGAGACGACGGTTTCTGGGACGGCCGTGCGATCGGGATAATCTCCCGCGTGCCCTTAATGCGTTCTCCGCGGGTAATTGTCCGGACAACTGTGCGATCGCGTGCGGACAAACACAATGCGTTCGCCGGCGACTGTTGTTGCGTTTGTGTACGTTTTCTCCGTCCGTCGCCGTCGTCTCGCCGCGCTTCGGTATATCGGCCAAATTTCGCACAGCGGACGTCCGAGACGACATCCAGCTGATACGGATTCCGACGCGTTTGGCACACGCGCGCCGCCGCCGCCGTGTCGATGTATGCCGATTTTGACACGAACGTCAATAATAATAATTATACATATATAGGTAGGTAGTTTCCGGAACGGTCATAATATATTTGGGTTAGCGTTAAATAACACTGTATTTATTGTCGGAAAACCCGTCTAATTGCGAAAACCGCCCGCCCACGCAGCTGGCCCGGACAACCATCATAGATATAATATCGCGCGCTAAATACAATAGTCACGTATTGTAAACGGTTTTGCCAGTAAAACAACAACAGCGGAGAGACTTACGGGCTTACGCGTCCAAATCGAAAACACACGGCACGTCGGAAAATATAATACACGCACTGGCTGCGATTTATTATACTATCGTATCTTTTCGCTGCCGGTCTCCCCTTACTACCCTTATACATGGAGCTTAAGGAGCTTTCTCCGGCATTGTCTCGGCCGACCTCTTGATGTATGTTGTTCCGCTCGATTTACACATTCGTATCTCGTGTACATCAGTCAGTCGTATCATATACTTTTCACATATGTCCGACCCGGCTTATTTTTCGGCTTTTGAAGACGTCTACATTATAATATTATATTCGCGCGGTTTACCGAACGATTCGTCCCACTCCGCATTAGTCCTTCTTTCGTACGCGTATTATTCTCATCGTTTTACGTCTCTAATTAGAACTGTGAACAGTTTTTAGTACCCTATATTCGGTCCTCGCTAACTTTAAAAGAAATATTTTTCGCTTTATATAATGGTTTCTCGGCTGCACGCAGTCCTTTTTCCGTTTCATCTAAAATATTGTCATATAGTGCTGTCATTACTATCGCCGACGTCCTTCGATAATGCTTGCGGTGCTCTTATTTACGCGACCGGTGTTCCCACCCGTGTGACCTTTACGGCTGTCCGTCACGCCACAAGTGTGACAAGCAGGGAAATCAAACGTGTCCGGGCGGTAGCCGTTTTCAGTTCGCCACCGAGGAATTCGTGTACGCCCGCGAGCACGCCGCGGCGTCGTCCAATTTGACAACGAACGCGGATTGCGCCCGATCGGCCCGCGGCGCAGTTTTGGCGACGGGCTCGCGACGACAGTGTGTCGCTTCTGTATTATAATATACGCCGGTAATCGTCAGCGACTCGGATTCGAACGTCCGCGGTCGTGTGCGTATTCTTATCATAAAGTCGTAATCAATCACGTGGGACGTGAAACGTACGTGTTTCGTGTACGCCAAGACGACGAAACCGGTATTCCGTCCGCGAAATGGGTCACGACCTTCGCGCCGGGGGATGATTGTGGGAAAATATTGGCCCGACGGCACTACACGCCATATACATATATATACATATATATATATATATATATATATATATATATATATATATACAGTCGCAGTTTGGTTTCTAAGATGCCATTCATTATCGCCTCGGGCGAGTTATACGAAATATAATCAAATCCTCTTTCCACCGGTTCTCCTTGTACCCCGTCCACGGTGTTTTTCCCGATCAAGGCCGCGTGTGCACGCCGCACACGGTCGATCACGCCGTCGTGGCACATACGTCGTCCGTACCGTATTATAACGTCTATTCACGTGTAGGTAATCTATACGTTACATACGCACTTGTATAAAGCGGGGCACACGCATACGGTCAGACGTGAATCGACGTCGTTAGATGTAATTGCGTGTTCGCGGGGCTACCGCCGACAGGAGCCGGCGGCCGGGTTTTTTTTTTTTTTTTTTTTTAAGGCGTTTCCAGCGGTCGGGGCGCCGCACGTCGTATAACAACGTTATCGGGCGGTAGAGGGGCAGGCAGGAGCGTTCGCGCCCGTACACCGCGGAAACGCTTCACACCGGCGGCGTCCCGTACCCGACACGACGATGATGGATGGATGGATGGATGGATGGCGACCGGCGGGCAGCGGAGCGTCCCGGGACGCGTACCGCCGTAATGACAAGTACGAGGACCGCCTCCGGGGGTCGAGTGCGCGGCGTCCCGTTAAACAAAACAAATACACGCGTGTTCCGCCTGTGCGCGTATACGAAATACGGTGGTAAAAATAACGACGCGTTAGAATACGAAAATAACTTTGGTCGTAATATCCATTTGGCCGCGGGTCTTGTACACACACACACACACACACATATCATATGCGTATTCCGTATTTGGCCCGTATAGGACTGGCGATTCCTTATGCAACGCGTGACGGCGGCGGCGGCGGGGTGGTCATAATCACCGTGGATATGATGTGGCTAGCTGCACACCGCGCGCCGCCGCTCGTTTCTCGTTTTATTCTCGTCTTGAAATCTCTTTCGCGTGATCTTCGTTTTTCATTACTTTACTGCACTTCTATAATATATATATATTGTATATTGGATTCCCGTTCAAACGTAAGTAATTTTGGAACTATATATCCACCGGTCGTGTCTAGCGCGAACGAATTCAACTATAATCGTAAGTTCTGTAAAAATGTTCTCCTATAATATATAGGTACATCATCGTATATCCGTATGAACCGTATAAAAAAAAAAAAAAACATAGTTTTTTCTTCGTAAAACTTTTATTTTGAAACAAACTTAAAACACTGCACTCATTTAATTGCACATCACCAATGCTTTCTTGCGCGGAAAGAGGTCTGATAACTTACTCATTTCACTAAATTTCCAAAATTTAGCATTCCAAAGAAAAACGTGGAAACTACCGCTAAAACTGTCCGCCAAAAGCAGAAAGTGATATAAAATTACTAATAATCACGTTGTATTATAAAGATTAACTTTGCACAACTCACAGTACTGAAAACAAAACGTGTAAAATAAGGTGTTAACAGACAAAAAGAAAAGAGACGAGTGAAAATGGTTGATTAAAAACAAAGGATATGATACTAAATATTAAATATTAATACTAATATTAAATATTAAATGAATACAATTTTCTAGGTTTAATTGAGAAAAAAAGTTTTATGAAGGAAAAATTACGATTTTTCTGTTTTTTGTTCCTTGAGTCTAATAAATTTCACACCTCTGTATTTTGTTTGACGATTATAAAGAGGTGTATGCCCGTTTTGAAAATTTCGTACAACCTATAGAACTATAATTTGAAACTAAAATATTAATTCTTCTTCTTCTTCTTCTCCTTCGCCTTCTCTCCCAACTATTTGGGGTCGGCCACCCTGGTCCTACACTTCCACTTAACTCTATCTCCCGTATCTTCTTCACTTACTCCCACCTTCCTC